>CAEFZX010002956.1:0-53174 GCA_903066825.1 Alfaro cultratus | reverse complement strand
CACATACACTGTACTACCAGCTCGCACATACACACAAACGTTAACTATGTCGCTCACATACACTGCTAACAGCTCGCTCACATACACTATACTACCAGCTCGCACATACACACAAATAAATGAACAAGCATAGTTGTCACTAGAGTTGTTTTAATAACTGTTATTGTAAAATAGTACCATAATTAATATGAAATATTTTATTCCCCACAGATGAGGAAGGTTCATCCAAGCTACAGAACATCCTGGTTTTTGCAACTGGAGCAAGCGAGATACCACCAATTGGCTTTTCTCCTGCACCATCTATTGAGTTTCTTCATGGCAGCAGTGAAGAAAGCCACTCAAAAAAGCTTCCAATGGCAAATACGTGCATAAATTGTCTGAAACTACCAGTCCTGACTTGTTATGAAGTGTTTAAGGAAAACATGGACTTTGCTTTAGCAAACACTCAAGGATTTGGGAGAACATAAGTTTTTCATTTGAGTGACTGACATATAAAAAAACGATTGTATAAATATTCACCCCCTTCATGTCAGCATATAGTAGCTGCCCCTTCATATGTTAAGGTACATATGACAAGTTTTATTCTGAAAGTTAGTATTTCTGCAATGTGTACGTTGCAAAATTGAAGTTTTAAGTAGGGAGTCAAATGGGGTCATGTGTGCATTTGGGAGTTTTGGGAGGTTGTCCATCATATCATGCACATGATATAAAATAAACCTGACAATGATTTTCACCTGACAGTGCTTGGCAATTTTTTTTTTCACAACAGTAGGCAGTCAACTGAATCAATATCAGCCTGTTCTCCAAAAAATAAGTTTGTCTCGAAGACGCTTAAAATTGGTGCTTTCTCATATGTGTATCAAGCTGGCCAAAGTTCAAACGCACTCCAAAAATGTTTCTGACCTCTGAACGTGGTGATGTTCAGAGATTGAAAGCAAACCTCTAAAAACTGGATTGTATAATCTACAGCAGGGGTGCCCAAAGTCGGTCCTCAAGGGCCGGCATCCTGCATGTTTTAGTTCTCTCCCTCGTTTAACGCACCTGAATCAAATGATGGCTTGTTAGAAGGCCTAACAAGAACACCGACATGCTGAAAAGGTTGTTGGTACTACCAGGGAGAGAACTAAAACATGCAGGATGCCGGCCCTCGAGGACCGACTTTGGGCACCCCTGATCTACAGTATTAAAAAAAGTAAATATCCAGCTTCCATATTGCATCTGATTCTGGCTCATGAGGCATCTCATAGGCAAAGTGTCTTTTTGTGGTTTCGGCACTGCTTCAGTGTTCATGTTTTGATGAGATCTGAGAATCTTTAAGACTACTTGCCCAGAACTGATTACATTTTCTTTGCTTTCCTGAATTAGGGCCACTGCAACATCAAGCTGCATGATGGCTGACTGAAATAGTTCATCTGGGAGAGAATGTCATACCAAACCACACACAGCAAATATGAATGACCCGATTTTTTTCAGAAAGTGAGTGGGTCTCAACTTTTACTGTGGAGTTATTTCCCTGTCTTCTAATATGCTTTCTCTCACTATACTGGCCTCGCAGAGAAAGAACTTCATTTAGCTATCGAGCAAGCTAAACAACTCCTCACAATAAATCCAGGACACCCAGTCGAACTTGAGTCTTTATAATGTGAATGGTGTGAAACTGAAATACAGACACAATGACAAATACATGGTAGATTTAGTACATTAAATAGGTTGTGATCACTTGCACACCCTAGCATACCTGCACATTGTTTCTCTGTCCAATTGGCTGGAACATGGATATTGTTTCTCTTTGCGTATTCAAATGCCAGTTCACGGCACTTAAATGGAGGAAGGCCGTGGAACTGGTCAGCTAGTTGTTTCAAGTGTTTCAACTGATCAATTTAACATGCAATTTTTTCACATCATGTCTAGCCCCTTATTCAAACTAGCAGGGACATTTTTTGAACTTTTGAACATTACTTTGCTAACTGGACCAGCCTTTGCAAAATGTACATACAAACTCTAAACTTTATTTCAACACTTTCAACACAACTTAGCATAGTGATTTCTCCTAAATTAATGTAGCAGTCATTTTGTCAATCTTCACTTTGATATGAGTTTTTTTTTTTTATTATTTCTTTGGTCAAAAGTGAATTTTTTACCTCTTGATTTTCATTAAATCATATGGGAATTAATAAATAAAACCTATAATCAACATGATATACTATTCATATACCTACCATCAGCATAAAATGCTTCTGTACATTCAAGATGTTCTATTTCCTCTTCTGCTGCCACCAGTTTTTGTTCGGTTCCACTGAGTTGACCCTGCAGAAAATGAAGATTCTTCTCCGTGGCCTTGACCTGGTGCTCCTTCTTTGCAAGAGCCTCCAGTGTCCTTGTGCGTGCAAAGCTGAAGCGATACAGTTAATGCCGCCTTGGGGTCCACGTGAACCCCGCCGATGTTGCAAAGAATATCTACTGTTGTGTGTTACTAATAACTGGTAGATTTATTATCACACACACGCATGCAATTGTGTTTTTTTATGACGAGACAAATTCTTACCCATTCTTCCTTGCTAAACAGCTCGGTTGGACAGAGAGCGCTTGTGAACAGCAGCTTTCGGCTCTTTCCACAGATTCTCGATAGGATTCAGGTCTGGACTTTGACTTGGCCATTCTAACACCTGGATACATTCAACGTTAATATGCTTTAACCTTAATAAAAGAAATATGAGAAAAATACATTAATTATTTACGAAATAACACTTTTTAATCATGTTGCTCCAGGGTTTTTTTTTCAACTCTGTAACAGCCTCTTACACAAAGCAAACACGCTAGCTAGCCAGCTAGCTAGCACAACATGGTGCTGCTACAGTGATGTAGCTCAACACAAAACACAAACATCCTAGCTAACTAAATTGTGCCATGTAGCCAAGTGAACACAGTTATCTAACTCTGTGTTTCTGCCTTTGATACAGAAGAAGCCAACCTGCAGCTGCAACACAAAACACAAACCCTAGCTAACGCTAGATGGTGCCATGTAGCCGAGTGAACACACACACACACATAGACTAGGTGCTGTACGAAATGGTAAACAAGATGCACAACAACTCACGTGCATAAAAGCATGCCAGGAGGCCGTGTTACACAAAGCGGGGTCTGACAGAGAAAACTGTACTATATTTGCTATGTATTTAAATGTTAGCTCTAGACTTACACTAACAAAAGACTTTTTTATTGTAGAAAGGCAATGTCATGAATTCAGTACTTAAAGTCCTGAATAACGTCTTAACTAATGAGTCAACGCACAAACTGTACCACGTTGCATGTTAATTGAGACCTTAACAACATGCTTAACCAAAATCCCCTTGTGCACTAATTCTTTGGTTTATCAATTGTTCCTAATGCCTTATAAAAATCTATTACTATTTTAGATTTAAAAATATTTTTAAATCAAAAAATAATAAACCTAATTCAACCTATAAAATCTACTTAATAGTACATAAACAACCTCATACACAAGCTTCCGAACACAATACTTTTTAGAATTAGCTACCATTTGCTAATCAACAGCAACACAACATGCTGGTTTTACATTCACAAGCAAGCTGTGCTGCCTGTTTCATGGCCTCCAATTCGCTTTTTGGTGAACTTTGGAAATTGTCGGTGAGAAGTCTGCCATTTTCTAGAAAGCACAAAAATATAAAAACAATGAAAAATTATAAAGAGAAAGCAAAACAACAAAAACTTTAATTTATTATTTGATTAATACCTTAGGATACGAACCAAACTCTTTCACTGTCTCCAATACAAAATGTCCATTAATGGATTGAAGCATGTAAAAGACCAAAACTCAAATGGGCAATACTAAAACAGAATGAATATACTGGTAATCACTAACAAACATGCCGTCCATCCCAAATTTACTTTATTACAATGATTGTTACCCAGCTATTATTTAAGCAATTACATTATGTCTGATTTGGGAAATAGCTAAAGGGAAATTCCACCTAAGTTTTCACTACATTCAGCATTTTCTATCTACTCTAGTTAAAAAAAACTGCAACACTTACACTTTTCAAACCTAGATTATTCTTCTATAATAGCAGAATATTTAAAACAAACTTGTGATTTGTGGCGCAGTAATGACATCACTGAAGCCACTCCCACTCTGAGAAAATACTGAAGATTATTGGCTTACTGGTCCTGGTTCTCTCTGTATGTGAAATAAGATTGAAACTGCACCCTAAAACTGTTGATAATCAAACATGAGATGTTTCAAACCTTACAGGAACATCTCGCCCATCCTTCGCCACCAAACAGGAAGTGACAGTAAATAATTTCTGGAAGGTCGGGTTTCAGCCCAACTTGTTCCTGGATTTGCATTGAACTTTATCTGAGGCTTTTCTGAACATTTGCCAAATGTGCCGCCTGGTGGACAGGTGTGGGAACTGTGTGAGAGCTTTGACGACACTTAGTGAATGGCCTTGCTGGAGCTCCTGTGGTCGCCATGAACCGGAGCAGCGCTGAGCCGTGAGGGCCGCCAACGCTACTTGCAGCATTAATAAATAAAAGTGTTTTTCAAATTACAAGTTTTATTCTAAAAATTGTATCTTTTACTAGTAGTGTTAATTCTTTAGAAAACATACTAACGATAAAATAAAATGTTTCTTTTTACCGAGGAACTAATTTAAATTCCTTTATCTGAAAGGAATTTAAATTAAATTTGAATTATCTGAAATCAATACAGTTATTCACTTGCTTCTTAAATCCTTCAGATTGTTTTGTGATTACGATAGATTATCAGACTGATTTATTTACTTTAAAGCAGTTTCACATGTCTTATTATTGCTATATCAACAGAGCTTGTCTAATGAACATCTGATCCCAAATATCTAATGCTTAAACAAAGTATATGCTATAATTTTAAATTAATTCCTCAGGAAATAGCCTCCAGTTTGCCTTAGTACACCCAGCTGATCCTACTGAAAACTTTATGTGGGTCAGGCAGGACTTAGAGAGTCACCTCATGACTGTGATTGCCAGAGGGTAAAGGTTAACTGATCACATCCTCATTCCACTCATCCAACACCTGGAAATATCAGGGCCAAGGGGAGCAGGTTTTTCTCAGAAGAAGGAAAATCTTATTTTTGAAGAAAAGTCTGGAACTCTGTGGTTCTAAGGTGTACCTATGAATTTTAAAGTGTATAATTTAAATTAAGATTGATTAGTTGTCCTGTTAAAGTAAAAGGCTATATTAACATTTACCATGTTTTGACATTTAATATTCCACATAAAATCAATCACAAGAATGTTATTTAATACTGAGTTTAAATACGATCCCTTATTATAATCCCTTAATTTACATCTTTCTGCTGCATAAATTGAATGCCCTAAAATAATTAAACCTAAGTACAGTTTTTATTTTAAGTTAAGTTTCTATTTGGTGGTAACCAAGCTTAGCTTATTATTAATGATGAAATAATAATGATTGAATGACATCAGAAAACATACAAAAAGGTATTCTCTAGATTTTGCAGGCATTATCATGTGGATTGTTTTAAAAAAAAAAAATAATTAAACATCTTTGACACATTGCTGCCTTACAAAAGCAAAACATAAAGCAAATTAATGCACAAAACAAGACCAATAGGACACAGCGAACTCAAGTCACAAACACACCGCAGTAGATTAAAGCAACAAATAATCAGCTGAAATAAAAATAATTAAAAAATCTTGTTTCCACGCTCCACTGAAACCAATATGTATCTGTAATCAGTAGCAGAAGAAAGTCAAGTCAACCTAATTACAGGCCGTGTAATGAACCACCTGCTGTGAGACTATGTTGCCGAATGAAGTGGGCCAGAAATGCTGTGTGCTCATATTGTGTACTCACAGTCTCTTTGACACACACACACAAACATTCACGCACAAATCATGTTTTCTACTAATTACACTCTTGCTCAGAAAGAATTGTAAGACCTCCACAGAAAAGCGAACTCCTGCTGATGTGCATGCAGATCATACTGAACACAAATTTTCCATAAATAATGTCTAAGGTGACAAATGAGGGGAAGAACAGTCATCTGTGTTTCTGGTGTAATCATAGTTAAAAGTTTTTCTTGCTGCAAAATCACATGCTTGAAAGAATTCACACATAAATCAAAGATAAGGGTGGACATTAGCAACCACCAATGGTCAAATACATAAATTTACCATTTCATAAATTTATGAAATGGTAGGTAAATTTGATCAGTTTGTAAGCCAGTGTTTAATTTGTACCATTGGTGATTGAGGATAAACACTGCAACTGAGCTGTGACTAGAATTCTGCAGCTGCCATTTTCTGAGGAAGTGAGAGTAGTAATATAGTGTACATTTCTTGAGTAAAGTGAAAATATAAACCCAAAGTTAAACAACTGTTTTTATTAGAAAATTAAAAAAAAGCAAGTTACATGACCAGCTGTATCAATGAGAGTAAATTGTCAAAATCCTGTTACAGATGTTTGCAGCAGGCAAATGGCTTTTTGGTTGCTTTGACATGCTGTACTTTTCAATTTTGGTCTTTGTGTGCCCAATGTTTGCAAATGTGTTAAGTCAAAGTAATTTTCTAAGATGTCAAAATATTTGGTCTTAACCTGAGAGTGATTTCAACATCTAAATGTAATTTTTAGACATTTATTATAAATCTTGATACAGACTTCTGTTAGTGTAGATTAACACAAAGTGTGGAATGACAGGCTGTCACCTCAATAGCTATCTATATTAAATCACACATTTCAGCATTTTCATATTTTTTTATCTCCATAATTAATCTAAAATCTTAATTACCAGTAGAATTAAACTAATGTTCAATGGATAAATAGAAGGGAACAATACAGTGTTTTAAATTGAAGTAGAAAGGCATAAAATGTAGGCAAACATCAACAAAGCAGAGTAAATGACCAGAGTTGTTGGCAGCAGGTTTTTACAGCATCATCATATGCATTGATACATGTAGGATATATTGTTTATTTTACAGTGCAGTTTGTTTTTAAATAGTAAAGATTAAGAAGACTTTAGGTTAGTGGCTGGAGGAAGAAAAATTTATTTCTACTCCTGATCATGGCATGAAGATTAATTTGTAGAACACTGACATCATTCATGTTTTGAGACTATATACCCATTTTGGCAGTTTTCACACAGATGCACACACACAGACAAGCTATAGCTACCCATCTAACCTTTTATCTCTGGATGATGAATGTTGGCTATGAAGGATTCTGCCTTAGACAATGTTGCCAATTTTCCCCTTTGATGGTTCTGAAATTCTAACAGAGATTTTTTCTGAACTTTCAATTAATCATCCTGGACAGTGTCCACTCAACCATCAGAGCTGAACACAAAGGCCAGACCCGTTTCCAGACATGCACAAACACACTGACATGAAACATTCATTGCACATCCACTCTAACACACACTTGCATGAACACAACTGCACAGTGTAAAGTTAATAGAAGCAAAGACACTGGGATTTGGCTGGCTAATTTTCCCTGCAAGACCTTAGGTAGAGAGACTGACTCGGTGAGGGTGGGTGACTGAGAAGAATTATTTCCAAGGCCTACTTCATAGAGCGGAGTTGGGCTCCAATAGACAGAGAGGGAAATTGTGTCAGGTAGGTGTCACCAGAGTAATGAAACGTGGAGTCCTTTACCATTTGAATTCGGTGAAAGAGAAGTCTTGCTGGTGTTTTGTGTGCATAAAACGCATTTTGTTGATATGAACACCAATCTAACATTCAGTGACAGGATTGGAGTAATGAAAGAAAGCAGCAAGGCAACACATAGGAAATGCACATATTCAGTGATGATAACCCTTCTGAGGCAGTGGCCAGCTCAACTTTTGATCTGGAAAACACTTTGTTTATTGTTCCATGCTGGAGAACTGGCCTTACTGGCTTATTTTGTAAAGAAAATAGAAATTGTACTTGGTGCTACTTTTACATAACCTAGGAGACATTGATCTGTACAGGTGTCTTCTACTGTTTATCATAAATGATAATGTCTGGTTGGTTACTGACTTGAGAGATAGATCATGGCTGAGTACCTATTAACCCCAACACCGGCTAGTGAAGCTGCGTGAAGTACTTCCAGAGGTGATCATTGTTTGAAGAGGGCTTCTCTGTCCAATTCTGTTGCATGGCTACATTATGACAGCTTTAACTACAGTTTGATGAATCTTCATCAATTCTTGACATGAATTCCTTCAGACAGCAAATAGTAGATTGGAGGGAAAACTGTTCACATGCTGTATATTCTTTGATTTCTGCCCTCCTCAGTCATACTGTCCAGCACGTTATAATTGTGTTAGGTTAGATTAACAGCGTCCTGCCTTAAGCAATATGCAAACAGACTAAACATTGTGCTGATGTCCCAGTATCAGACACTGTAGGGACCCTTTGTCCACAGCCATACTCGGGGTTCTGTGTTTGCCCTTGCCTTCAGCTGCATCAGTTCCACCAGCTGAGCTTCAGAGAAATTGGAGTCCTATAGAGATGTGCAAATTCATGTGTGTATGGGTGTGTGTGGTTTTGTGGAAAAAGGCAGAGGCTGAGGAAACAGTCAAGTAAACAATGAGCTTTTCAAGGCTCTTTTAAACCCCTTGTGAGAAGTGTTGACCTGACTGTAGCTAAAGCTCTGTCAAAGCTTCTCTATACTTTTTAGATAGAGACTGGCCATGTGGTTTTATGAGAAAACAAGAAAGAACTCTTCCAAGACATTATGCTGATTTGTTGCTGAATATAGAATGAAGTGAATAACACTGACTATCTCTGATTATGACACCTGTTTGTGAGTGGGTATATTATGTATCAAGTGAATATTTTGCCCTCAGAGAGGCAAGAAAAACTGTCAGTGTAAGGATTTAAGTGAGTTTGACAAATGGGTCAGAGTCTTTAAAACTGCAGTGGGGTGATTTCAGTTTACAGTGGTCATTACCTATCAAAACTGGCCAAAAAAGGAACAGTGTTTACTCACTCACAGCCGCTGACGCGCCGGACAACCAGGTCTGTTGTCTCAGGTCCAGAGGAATAGAGTTGAAACCACATGCTTACATACACCAAATAAAAATACACAAACATATTTTGTTTCTCATTTTGAAGTTAAATCCGACCAAAGTTTTCTTGTTAGCTTAGTTAGAATTACTAAAATATGTTTTTATTTACTAACTGCCAGAAAACATAGCGAAGACATTTTTAGAGATATTTTGTAACTTTCCTTTAATTCACATACATTTGGTTGATAACAGTAATCCGTTTACTCAAATAGAGGGAGCCTCAAGCCTTCCTCTGATGCAGATTATATCGATGGGTTGGTCCAAATGGCTTTCCACTTGGACCCGCTTCCTTCGAGGATGTCTCCAGCCGGCACCCACTGAGAGCGTCTGTAATCAGAACTGTGACAATAATAATAATAATAATAATAATAATAATAATAGTTTGCTGGAGTTTTGGCTCATTCCTCCTAACAGAACTGGTGTAACTGAGCCATGTTTCACTCATTCAAGCCTTTACAGAGCTTTCCATAACTTCTCCATAGGATTGTGGTCGGGGCTTTGTCATGGTTACACTCACTTTGTTGTCATTAAGCCACGTAGTAACCACTTTTGATATAAGTTTAGGGTCATTGTCCATTTGTAAGACCAATCTGCGGACAAGCTTTTACTTCCTGGTTGATGTCTTTAGGTGTTGCTTCAATAATTCTACATAATAATCTTTCCTCTCGATGACATCAATTTTTTGCTGCACCAGTTCCTCCTACAGTAAAACAGTCCCACAACATGATGCTGCTTCCCTCATACTTCACAGTTAAGAAAATACAAGCTTCACAATTTTTCCTCCAAATGTAACAGTGATCATTATAGACACTGGCAAACTGCAGTCAGGCTGTTTATGTTTCTTTTGATGTGAAGTTTTCTTTTAGCCTGTGTACAGGACACAGGACAGTTTGGCTGTGAATAATAACACTATCTGACCAGCTTCAGCCAGCATCTCCACAAGGCCTTTGGCTTTGGTTCTGAGGTCAGTCTGTATTTTGGACCAAAATATATTCAATTCTGGGACACAGAATCTGTCTCCGTCCAGAGCATTATAATGGTTAATTATTCTCATCATGTCTATAGTTGCATATAATTGTTTGAACAAATGAAGGCGGCACCTTCAAGCATTTGGAAATTGTTCAGAAGGATGAACCAGACTTGTGCAACTGAAGCAGTTCTGTTCCTGATATCTTGGCTGATTTCTTTTGACTTTCCCATCATGTCAAACAAGAAAGCAGCAGGTTTAAGGTGTAGCCTTAAAATACAGCCACAGGTATGACTCCACACCTGACTCCAATTAAGTCACAACAGTGACTTGTTTTCCTCATTTCCTATGAGTCCGTTAACCTAACAGAAGGAAGGAAGCCCAAACTTTTGAATCCAAGGAAAGTTACAAAAAAATGTTCTTGCTAAACAGAAGGTTTCTGTCATTTAGCAAATAGAAATTATTTAGGTAATATCTAAGGAAAAACAAAAAGGTTTGGTCAAATTTAACTTCGGATGTTCAGAAAAAAAATATTTTTGTCTTTTTATTTGGTTTATGTTAATATTTGGTTTCAACTGTATATATGTGTTTCAGAAAAGTTGGTGTGTGAATAAAAATGTAGGCCTATTGCGTAGGTTACATGAAACCTTTTTTATTTTTTTCTTGCCAATTGTCCTTCTGGTATTGAAAAACCTCAAGTTTTTGTCACAGACCTACTGTGTTATCTTTGCTTGAGAAGGTTTGATTTAGAACAAATCTGAGATTAAAAAGCACCTTTTTACCCACACAGGACTTGTGGGTTGAGGTGAGCAATGGTGGATAAAATGAAAATACTGTTGTACAACCTGGTAAAAGAACTGCTAAGCAGAGGTGTCCAAAGTCGGTCCTCGAGGGCCCGCATCCTGCATGTTTTAGTTCTCTCCCTGATTTAACGCACCTGGATCAAATAATGACTCATTAGAAGGTCTAAGAAGAACATTGACATGCTGAAAAGGCTGTTATTACCAGCAAGGAGAAAACTAAAACATACTGGATGCTGGCCCTCGAGGACCGACTTTGGGCACCCTGTGCTAAAGGAAGGCTTGGCCCATGACATTTGGAGCTCAAATCTAAAAATGTAAAAGAAGCTGTAATGTAAAAAAGAAAAAAAACAAAAAACAAAACTGGAGGTCCATGAGTCAAACAAATCATCTTTATCTTGGGTTGTGTGTGGGAGGATGGGGGAGTAGTTGTGTAAATCCACTTTTTTGAGTAAAGAGTGATTGACGCTTTAGACCATGTTCTGCTTGGAAACCTTGGGTCCTGCCAGGGGTTCACAACAGGGTTTCAGATTATTGTCCACTTCCTAAATTATCCCAGCAGACACACACTCCAGCTCCCCTGCAACCCTTCAAAGGATTGCAAAGAATAAGCAAACCATGTACATATAAAACAGATAAATAAAAGCTATACAACTAACTTTTATAACAAGAAGAAACTGATACATTTAAACATGTTCATATATAAAACTAAACTGGTATTGCAGTTGAGTCACCTTAGACATGCAGCAAGAGAAGGGAGTATTACAAAATTTATTGCAGAGCTGCAGAGACAGACCGATAAGAACTTAAGGGATGAATGGAGAGCAGATAGTGAGGAATGCAAGCATACAGTCTTTATCTAGTTCTGATCCAACTCAGTAAAGACCACTTAATATTTTTCAAGCTCAATTACTAAAGCATAGGCTATTAGCAGGTCAGTTGATTAATACTTTGACTTGTGACTAAATGGGGGAGCACTGCAGCAGTACTACTGAAGAATGAAATCAACATTTAAACTGTGTAATGTGAGGGATAGAAGGTCCATTTTGCAGAAGCTGATTTGAGTGAGGAGTGAATGTATGTTATTGGAACAGGCTTCAGTCACTAATAACTTTATGTGCAGAGAACCAGCACAATGCAGACCCTCCCTGTGCTCCTAAAACAGTCTTATTTTTTCATGGTTAAGACTGGAGAGATCCCTTGAGACTTTAGTTTGTATTGTCCTCAGAATATGCTGCAAATATATACAAGCAAAATTCAGTTGTTTTTTATTTTCTGTGAACATGCTCTGCCCGGCAGTGTAGTAGTCAGAATTGTTGTCTGAGTGTCACAGATTATTTGTCCTATGTTATGCTGTCACGGCATAATGCTAATTTTAACAAAAAAAATAAAAAACATCCATCCATTATCTTACACGCTTATCCATAGTGGGGTTGTGCTGGTGCCTGTCTCCAGAGGTCAACGGGCAAGAAGTGAGGTACACCCTTTACAGGTCACCAGTCCATCACAGGGCAACACAGAGACAGGCAGGACAAACAACCATGCACGCAATTAACCTGACTGTCATGTTTTAGGACTGTGGGAGGAAGCCAGATTACCTGGAATGCACAGGGAGAATGTGTAAAATCCAAGACCTTCTTGCTGCAAGACAGCAGTGCTACCAACTGCACAACTGTGCAGCCCTATGTAAAAAACACAAAATTTTTTAATAAACCTTATATACTGCAGTTCTAAATGTCGGTCTAGATTTTAGCATACTATACATAAACCCCATAATGATCAATCAAGTTCATAGCATCTGATTACTATGCATAAAATTATCTGTTTCATCCAGAAAATAAAAAAAAAGCCTTGTGGCAATTATGAATGACTGTTTAAACCTCTTTAAATGCTGATGATGATCTTGTTGTATGCTATGTGCTGTAAAAATTATCAGCATTTAATCCCACACATATTTTGGATTAATATGCCTAAACAGTTTGAAGTACAACTGCCTCCCTGAGTTTCATCATTGATAAATAATAACCCAACCTGCAATCTTGTGGTGTTCTCTACCAATACAGATTAATATTTGTTAGACACAGCCTGATTTCTTCTTCTGCACCACAAGTCCACAAATAAACCTTTGTACTCTATCTGAAACCTGGTGGGAGATTTGAGTTTACCCTGTGCTCACCTTCAAATTGACACAACCCAAAATGTGAGGAAAGAAAATTACTGTACATCTATTTTTCCACTTTACACACATTTGATAAATAATGCCCATTGTGAGTTGATACATCAATAGAGTCATAATTCAAAGGCTGTCAGTAGTTTTGACCACATGCCAACCTTTTATTAATACAAATGATTGCTTAAGCTATTTACAGTATATGTTTATTATATATTTTTTTTAACTCTAAAGCTGCAAGCCGTGGCACAATTCAGACCAATCTTACTCTGTAGCACCCATATTTATATTGTTTCTTTAACAATGCAGAAATTGCAACTGACATGATCCTCATCTTTGCAGAGTATTCAACAGTGCTGGAAGCACAAGAAATTTGCATGTTGACAGCATTATCACATTCTAAATCATGATCAAGATTGAGATTGATCAGTACAGGGAATATCAATGTTATAATGCATCTTGGCATATCACTTAGCCCTAAGTTGAATGATGAATGAAAACTGCATGATTTACAATAGAGATATACCACACATGATACACACCATTTGTGTCTATTAAAGTAGAGCAGCTATCAGTTTAGTGATGTTCTCCTGACGCGGTATCCGCTCAGATTGCGAACATCACTGTCATCTGCACACACGGTACACTTGAATTTATTTGGAGATAAGCACAAGTCTATTTGAACGTACACACATAGGTACGCCACACAAACAGCACGTCCAGCCAAATAACATGCAATGACAGCTTGGTAAAATTGCTCCTATAAATCATTTGTCAGGCTACTCTAAATTCTGTCTCCTATCCATACGTGCATTCACATCTGTCCCCAAAGCCACACACACACGTGCACACACATTTATTCTTGGATAGAGCTGACTGGGATATTGGGCTTACAGCTTTGACAAATTCTTCCTCATAAAAACCTATACCATACTCATTGCCTTCCTGCTGCATTGTGGAACTGATTTCCTGCTGAGCTGCAAATATGTTTTCTTTGTTGCCTGGTGGTCAACAAAGTCTACCGGGATGTGAAAAAATTGCGGGATTGCAATGTTTGATTTTTACTATTATTCTTAAATTGAAATAAACACAATGCCACTGCAATATCAGAGAGTGTTTTATATTGTTTTAGTTTTTTGAGTAAAATCAATCCAAAGTTTTAGAGACTTCTGGACTGTCCCCAGGACAAACCTGACAAACATGTCACAATGTTTGATAAAATGTCTAGTTTTAATTAAAACCTGTCTGTGCTTACAAAACCCCCAGGACCATGTCTGACCAATCATCTACTAAACACCTGGAGCATCTGTTATATTTCTGCTTAAGAATTTTCTGTGGATGAACTGAAATTGTGACAATCTCACAGATGTATATGAACAATGTGGTGGCTGTTACATGTCATGAATCTGTTGTCAAAGACAGCATATGCATGTGTAAAAGTAAATGCAGACAGTACTGAGCTAAAGTGATTAAAGTTCACATATAATTTTCCAATGTTTTCTTTACTGTTGTGTTCATGATAGTTCAAGATACAGGCTAATGAATATTCGTTCTTTATTCATATTCAATTTTTAAAAAGCTCTTTCCAACACTGCTGTCATCACAGTTCTCTTCCATTGTGCTGTTTACAAACGTTCTTAGGAACATTGAAATGAGAAATGGTTTGTATGATAAACTCGGCAGGCTCGCAGTTCCAACAGGTGTTCGTTTGACTTCCTTCCTCAGTTCTTTAGCAGCATGTCTTCGTCTTCTCTCTGCCCCCTTTTTGTCAAATTACTGTCAAAAAAGGCGTCTACTACCAAAAATTTTAATTAAAAACAAAGGATTACTTTGAAAATCGGTTGAAAAGTCCTTAGTGTTTGTTTATGTTTAATACTTTTGAGATTTTGAAGTGTATTTTTGACACTTGATATTTGTTTATTAATACTTTTCACAGTAGAGTTACTGATATTACTGTTAATCTATTATCAATACTGATATGGTGATGGTTGGACAATATTTTAACACTCCTATACATTGAATGATATTAAATACATGTGTTTAACAGCAAGAGAGATAAATTTCCATTTTCAGCAAGGATTCTACAATAGTTGATTTGTTTTCCATGTGAATTAAAGATGTGAAAATAACTTACTCACTCCCTAATACACATTCTTTCAATGTGGTAAGTGAACCAAAATAGCACCATTGCTCAGACCTCCCAATAATTTCAAAACTATTTTAACTCATACACTTAATCAATGGAACTGAGAAAAAAAAAATAAAATTAAAAAAAAATATATGTATATATATATATAAATATACTGTGTGCTCGTACACCTTATGCTGTTTCTTCTTTGGATAAGTTTTTCTATCATAAACATATTCTCATTTAAAACTGCAGGAAATCGAGAGATGTCATATGTCTTTCTGGTGACATTTGTCACTGACAAAAGCAGAGCGATCAGGCCTGGATGCCTTTGGCTGGGGGCCTTGCCATCCATCATGGAGACCGGGTGGTAAATGGCTTATGTAATTCTGTTTCAGATGAATGACCATGGAAGGGAGTGTCACCACTAACGTTATTGTGATCTATACAGTCACAAAGAGAGAGTGGGAAGGAAGCGTGAGAGAGAAATCATTTTATACCGAGAACTGAGCAGTTTGCAATGCTGAAAATGAAAATGCTAAATATGGAATTACCTCAAATTATATTGGATGTCTTAAGAGCAACTATAATAAATTCAGTGTTATTCAAAATGAATTATGAAATAAAGCCACAACATTTATACCACTACAGTTAGAAAGTTTTTTCTTTCAAACTTATCTTATCTTGAAAATTTCCACATATTTGGTGCAGCCATGGGTTTTCATTAATCCCTGAAACAAGCTGAGCTCTGGAATCCTGCACCAATTCTCCTCACTGTAACCTTCAGCTTGGCTGTATTTCTTAAAATGATGCTATGGTTGAAAGTTTTTGCTAAATATTTTTGAAGAGTGTCATGAACTAAATGATTTTTAATCCACACAGTATTATAAAGCTAATCCCTCTAGTCGGGTGAGTTTTCCCTTGGGGTAAAAAGTTAAGATGGTAAAGTATAATGTTAAACTGGGCTGGCTGAATTTGATGAGAGGCTGAACAGTAAAGCAAGATCGCTGAAAGAGAAGCAGAAAATTATGTTGACCTTTCCTTTCCTTTAGGTCTAAGTGGTGCTATCAAGAAAATGGCACCATTTACAGCTTGTGAATGTCACAAAAAAAGATTTCAAAGAATGACTGGCACAAATGCTTTGCTAATTATCCTGTGTGCCTAATAATTACTGCCATTTTTCAAACCTATAATATTCCTATTGGGTCTGAGTAGCTGTGATTGACAGTGCTTTTTTATTGAGTTTCTGTTCTACATTTTTCTAATCTAACTTCAAGACAGAAGGATGAATAGGCACAGAGAGAGACAATACAAAGGAAAGCTGCAAAAGCATTTTGAAACACAGCAATACTGATAGACCAACTACAGACCAAGCAATCAATACTGACCTCTTTCTTTTCTATAATACCGCGTGTCTAGCAGTATAATAAATACAAAAATTTTGATATGTTTCACAAATATGATGAGAGTTGGTAAGTACAACACTCATGGGGGTCTGCCTGAAGACTGATTTTAAGGGTAAACATGCTTCGTGTGGGTGGTCATCAGGTCAGCCCACTGGCTTGCTAGCTACAAAAGACAAAACAAAAAGTTCATTAAGCCACTGTTGTTCCATTTATTTTATGAGACTCATCATCATCAATCTCAAACTAGCATGACACTGCCAATGCAGAAGGCATTTTTAAAATATTACTGAAATTATGAATCTGCCATAGATCTATAAAAACTGTGTAATTAATCTTTGTTGAAGGAGATTAGATGTTTTCAAATCTGCTGAACTCTTTCCCCTGACATCAGACATCAATTAAACGATGAATAATGTTCTCAAAGGGCTGTGAGAACTTGTTTATCTTCAAAGCAAAGTTAAGGCAAAGTTGTATTTGCTGGACTCAACTAATAATAAGAGAAAAAGATCTCACACAGTGAAGTTATGCTTTATAAATCTCCCTACAAATCTTCACTCAAAAATATTTAAGCTAAGTGACTTCCTTTTGTTTCAGTTTTGTTCTATTTTACTGTTAATTGTTTTACCTTTTTTCTACATACAGTAAAACTTAGATCAGTCACTTTGTGTACTCTGCATGTGTCCATAAATTCCAGGATTTTAAAGTTTGTTCTTTAAGCAGTTGCTAAGCAACCTGTTGCATGAATTTACCTGCATAATTTACACACATACGCTAACAGGCTACTTTATTAGGTATACCTTGCTAATGCCTTCAGAAATGCCTCACTTCTATGTGGCATAGATTCAAGAAATTCTCACAGGTATTTCTAAGAAAATGTTGGCCCATATTGGCAGGATGGGATCATGCAGTTGCTGCAGATTTGTTGGCTGCACATCGCTGATGCAATCCCCCCCCCCCCCCACAGCATCTCTTGGACTGGGATCAGGGGTCTCATTTATAAAACATTGCGTAGAATCCATACTAAAAGTGTACGTACGCCCAAAAATTGAAAATGGCTTACGGCAAAAAAAAATAAATAATAATAATAATCCAGATTTATAAAACCATGTGCACGCAGGCTTGAAAGCAATTTTCCTTTCATAAAGCACAACTTCACCTCAATGTTTGCATACAAAGTTCATCTGCTGTTCTGACCTCTAAACACCCACATTCAACCATAAATGGTTAATTCAAAGTACTTGATGTATGTTAATGGATATTTAAAAGGGCCAGCTAATCAATGTTAGTTCATGGTCAATGGCAACCAGGGAGAAAATAATACAAAAACACAATTTCATGTGGCAGAAATCAATGTGAGGTGGAGAGTTGGGACAAAAACCAGAATTTTTGACAGACATAGTAAAATAAATACCTCCACCAGCATTTTTGGAGGCCATATCAACGCGCACCTCCTCTGCGCTCTGGTGGTTTGGAAAGGAGGTTATAAGCCTGCACCTGCGGGGGTTCACCACTATCCCCTACAGGTTACAGTGGAAGAGTGCGTCAGTACATCAGGCCCAAAAAGTTTGTATTTCCTTCTTGATTCTCCTATATTTGCAAGGTCTTCCAGCAGTGCCAATGCATCTGTCGCAGACCATTATGCACAAGTGTCACCACAATATTTACATGTTTAGATCAATCAGTCAGATTGCCTCACTCCTTGTCACAGTGTATGTGTTAATCTCTGCTACACATAATCCAGGTGATCGTTCGTGGGGATAAAATGGGATGGTGAAAGAATTTTGACGAAATGTTGCGTTGGCTTTGATTTAAGATTTAAGTAAAAAATTTTAATTTGAAAGGTCATTATGTTTCGTTATGCCTCACCCCCCAAAAAATAAATAGCTTTGCTTTTTTGAATACATATTATAAAGTCGATCTATGATTAAAGTTTTATCATGGAGTGAAATTAAATGTCAGACGAATTATGTCGCAGTGTGGTTTCAATTCTCCGACTCACTATCTGTGCTGCCAGTTTCCTCTGTCCCCAAAATGAGCGTACAAGTGGGTGAGAGTTTGTATGAGGGGCTGCACATTCTGCTGTCAAGTGTGATTTATAGAGATCACAACCTTTACATGGAAAGTGACGTATGCCAGTTTCAGACCTCATTATGTGCTTATGCCACCTTTATAAATGAGACCCCTGGTGACTTTGAAAGCTATTTGAGTATCTTATTGTCATGTTGAAGAAACCAGTTTATGTTTTATGATTTGAGCTGTTTGACGCATTGTTGTATTCTGTTGGAAGTTGCAATCAGGTGATGGGGACATTGTGATAAATAAAGGGATGTACATGGTCAGCAGCAATACTCACACAGGCTGTGGTATTTGAACAATGCTCAGTTAGTAGTAAGGATCTCAGAATTACATGACCTTCCCATCTGAATATTGCAGATGAAATTGTGACCTATGCCTAGATTTTTGAGGTACTGCCTTTTTATTGTTTCAAATCGATCTCCCCATTGTCCTTTACATCTGACACCAATAATGCATTTTGTTTCACACAGTTGTTGCTCACTAAATTTCTTTATTCTGAGTATGTCCTATAAACTTTACAGATGGTTGTGTGATAAAATCACAGTAGATCAACAGTGTCTGAAGTTCTCAAACAAGTCTGACGGGACAAACAGCCATATCTTCAAATTTATTTTAAACTTCTTTTTTCCTTATTCTCGCTTCTACCTTCAGCAAGTTGTCATTGCCACGAAGCATAGATGTTTAAATACATTTAATTGCTGTGTTGTGATTGGATGATTCACTAATTCTGTGATTAACTCAACAGGTATTTATATAGTTTTTATGTGTTTGTGTGGACTTTACTTATATAAAAAAAAAAACTTTTATTTTTACTGTCCTTTACCCTAACCAGTAACAACAATAAAACATGTCACCAAAACAGGTTTTTGTGGGAGTTATATGGGACTCCAAGGATGTCTTGTATTTATAGTAGCAGGCTCTTCTTGTCCTGCTGGGGACAAGGAGTTTTTCTGGTATGACTGGCTGCATTTACCTCTTGAGGGAGGCTGTCTTTGTCTGGGAGATTCAGTGCCACTGATGATGTGCAGTTTGTGTGCAAGAGTGGTTTATGTGCGGGTTTGCCCTTTTATTGCCAGCATCTCATAGTTTACTTTTCCTGATAATATAATTCTCAAATGTTTAGCATCGACACTTGAAGCTGCAAGGTGTGAACTGGAGCATAAAAGCAGCAGCATCAGATAATCGTTGTATCTTGGAATTTATAATCTATAACTTGTATGTTAAAGAATCCGAACGTTACAGTAAAAGCTTATGTTTTGTTATAATTTGTTGTGATATATAGCCAAAATCCCCCTTCAAAACATTTTGGGAAATATGCATATGCCAGAAGAGGCCAGACTATATCAGTTAACTAGAGGAGCAACGTTTCTCCTGAAAAATGTGACCCGCGTTATCCAGATGGTGCTGCTTCACATCAGTAAGCTCAGCTTTTGAGCTTCACAGCCTGATCCTTGAGATTTTGTTTAATACAGAGAGCCCAGGTGGGATTTAGGCAGCACAGAAAATCTGGGCCTGTGTGCAAAGCTTCTAAAAACTTAAGGACTTACTCAGGATCACAAGTGAGGTCACATTATCATCTGAACTTTTGTTCTGATATATATATATATATATAGGCCACATTTGGGAGCTGTGTAAATAATGCACTGATTTATTTCAAAATTAGTTAGGTTTTCCAATATTAAAAATCGAATTGTGTGTGCACTCTTTGGGGGGCAGGCGTTCAAGTGGAAAAAAAGGGCGCCTTGTTTGACAAATGGAACTGCTGGCAGACTTTTGATTTCCCCGCTTGCTCAATTTTATAAATCTCACTTCCGATTTACATAAATGAACACAAGAAAATAAAAGCCTTTGTCTTTGACATTGTTTTTCATTAACAACAGATTGTCCAAATAAAACAGATAAGAGCAATTTGATGAATTTGAAACAGAATATCAAAAGCCTTACTGCCAACATCAACTGATGGCAAAGAAGGATTCCTGTTTGTATTAGTGAACACCTACAAAACAATCTGTCCTACGGGGTCCAGGGAGACGACCACCTGGGGAAAAAATCAACTCAAAACGAGGATGCACTTTTAAGTGAATTTTAGGATTACTGAAATAAAAAAAAATACTATAGATAGATATAGAACACTGCCTTCAGACTTATCTGGGTCAAATTTGTTAAGTTGCTCGAAAGATGCATGAGAAACTTATGTAGTTAGTTAATGAACTACAACTATTCCCTAATAAAGTTGTGAAGTCCTCCTCTGTGTATCTGTGAAAAAAATCACCATGTGTCTTCAACATGAAACCAACAGCACGGAATATGACCATAAGAATCATCTATACTTCTGCATTTAGTGTGATATCTGATATTATTTACATGCTAAAATACTCTGGTCAGCACATCGTCACATACAAAACTAGAAAATAGAATTTACTCTGAAATTAATTTGAGTAGTTTACTGATACTGAAAACACCTATTCTGCCACTCTTTCTAACAACATCCAGACTGAACAGTGTTGTTCTTATCTTGACTTGGACATTTTTCAATTGTGCTTGGGGACCAGAAAAAGAGACCGTTTTTTAATTTTCAAAAGGCTGGTCACCAGACAAGATGAAAATTGATGAATGGATCAAACGTCTTTTCTCATATAAGAAACAGATTGTTTTCTTTCCTGATCTATGATCCAGACATGGTTCTGACGTGTTTGTTGCAGGATTTTTTATTTTTTCCCACTTCGCAATGGCTGTATTTAACTTCCTTTCTGCTTTAATTTAAATTTTATTAGGGTTTGCATTTCCATTCTCACATTTTCATCATTTTATTTTCTAATATATCTTTATTTTTTTTTTATATATATCTTCTCGATGCTAATGCTCTCTTAGTATAGCTTTTACAATTTTAATCATATAATTTTTTTGGTGTATGTCTTTTCATTTTGTTTCCCTTGGCCTGGACTTTAGTGACAGATGGAGTCACTGTGACAGCATTCAGGTAAAGATGAATTGGAATGACAGGCCTGCTGAGAACAAACTGGCTTAATACAGCAGCAGTTTCACATGAGGCCAAACTCACATCCTTTCTTTTTGTCCAACCCACACACACACACACACACACACACACACACACACAGCATGTCTTTCTACTTTCACAAGAACTTAAAAATGAATGAAAAATGAGTCTCAATACTATAGTCTAATCCTGAACATTACCAGTACCAGTAGATGTGTCACCCTAAACTCAATCTTAACTCAATTCACATCTTAGTGCTATTTCTAATCCCTAAACCAGGGGTGGGCACTCCTGGTCCTCGAGGGCCGGTCTCCTGCAACTTTTAGATGTATCTCTACTTTAGCACACCTGAGTCAAATAATGAGGTCATTAGCAGGATTCAGGAGAACCTGACTGCACTGAGGAGGTGATTCAGGTATTGGATTCAGGTGTGTTGGACCAGGGAGACATCTAAGAGTTGCAGGAGACCGGCCCTCGAGGACCAGGAGTGCCCACCTCTGCCCTAAACCATAAACAGCGCTTCTTCTCCAGGTGGTATCAATAAAACTTGTTCTGTCTTTTAAAAAAATCCTGCTCTTTCCAACACTTCTCCTTCAGCACATCACAACATTCCTCTATCAATCATTTAACATTTTTGATACTGTTTCACTGATAAGTAGTTTGTATGATGAGCTCGGCAGATGCGCAGTTTCACCAGATATTTGTTAAATGTTGCTGGCGCTTGTCTGAAGGAGGTGAGTCATGGGGGAGGGTTCTCTGTGAGGCAGAAGCTCATCTTAGAGACTGCAGCTCTGGGGAGGAGCTGAGTGGAAAAGGCGGCGCTCAGTTACATCACTTGTATTCTGCATCCAGAATGCTTACCAGGTGATATCAAAGGATTTCTCAAACATCCATGATAGACGTGGCTACAACTCGGGTCTTCGGTGGTTGGAGGGCAACATGGTTCTTCCACTTAAGAACTGTCTTTAGCACTAACACTAGTTAAGAACTGGAAAATGTTTGGTGGAAAATTAGCTAGTGATTTGTCTTCTAATCAGCAGAAAAACTACTACTAAACCAGGGATAGTTATATGTAAACCAAAACTTCCCATTAGTTTTAATTATATTAGTTTTATAGTACCATCTTTAATTTGTGTTTATAAATTTGTATACAAAAAAAGACAAGCTATTCTTTAGTGGTCATTAAATCACCTGAACAACTCATGCAAGTATTACCGCTGTGCAAGGGGCTGCCTTGTGTCTTCCTCACAGAATAGCAAACTACTTAAAGCAGTTAATTCAGTAATATAACAGTGTTGAAAATTGTCCAGTGAAAAGACTCAGACAGAATTATTCTTTTACTTTGGTGTTTTGGAGAACCATGTTCTTTCAAATGCTTAATTTTGGCAGCAGTTGTTGGTGTTTAAGACCAATAATGGAGCACTATTTCCCAAAAAGCACCTACTATTGTAGTCTTTGCACTTGTTATCTGTTGTATTGATCTGAAAAAGAAAAGGAAAAAAATCTTTTGTTAGTTTCTAAGGACATACATGCCCTCAGCATCAGAGTATCTCTCAAAAAAGCTTACAATTTGATCCTGAAAAGCCACTTAGATACTGCTGCTCTTCTCTTTCAGCTTTTCCACAAAGCTGAACGAAAATGCTTGGTAATGTTCTTTTTGGTTACAATTCTTTAAATCACTGGATTGTTCTTTAAAAGTACATAAAATTAGTTGTCCAAAAAGGTGGATAACATAAAGTAAAATCTATTTTGCAAGATCTGCTTTTTGCTGTGCATGATCAGTGTTTATTAAAAAAGTAAATGTTTTATTTTACTTTTTTATGTACTATTGTTTATCATGTTTCTTAATAAATTGATATGTCATGTCAGTTGTGTTAGAAAAAAATAATTTCTAACCAGAGCTTTTAGACTTAGCTGATCTGTCACAGTGGTGCAGGACGCTGACACAAAATATCTAGAGCTGCATATGGAAATTTAATTTAAGAAAAAGTTATTAATTTACTCACAATAATAATACAACCATGAGCAATACGCACCAAGTGTCAGAGACTAATACATTATTTGCACAGGAGACCACATGTTTTTCTTAACTGGTATTTGTTTAATTAAAAGCAGCTGGGTAGTAATTGAAAAGTGCTGAGTTTGACGACATCTGACTAGTTGTTTTTATGCATGTTAACATCCGCCAAAAATAGCTCTATATTTAGACCTCTATTAACCTAAATCTGAAACCAACTATAGATGTTGGAAAAAAGGTCTTAAACTAAATATATGCCAAATTAAGTCTTGATGTTTATAAACCAAAGACATCAAGGCTATATGGCCCAGATATGATTTTAACTAAGAAATGTTCCCTGAGAGGTGGTGATGATTATTTACCCCTGAAGCTGGACTTTGGGTTTGGGAATAACAGCTAATCCCACTCAAAGGTGCACCAGTTCCACGTCTGAAAATCAGTAACATTTGCTAAATGTTATGCTCAGTCATCAGGTTAACTACAACTAGCATTGCAAGATGGTAAAAGCATGTACTGCTGTAAGTACGAAAAAAAATTATCGTTACTCGTTATTGTCATAAAGTATGGGATAGAAACATGCGTAATATTTTTATATATAACTGATTATTGATCTGTAGTTGTAGTTGTTTTCATAAAAATTACCAAGTCAAAGCCAGTTCCAAATCAAATCCACGTTCAAATTCAAAGTGTCTCGAAGTGCAAAATAACTATTTACTTTTACTCAATTACTACGTTTACTTGTGTAACTTCTTGGAGTAGTTTTACTATGTTCTCCTTTTTACTTGAGTAATTTTACTATGAGGTATTACTACTCTTGAGTAAAACGTGTGGATACTCATTCAGAGTAACTTCTCTGAATGAAGAACATATTTTAACCAAGTTATTTTATTGACTTAATGTAGCACGTTGGGAGATTTTATTGTGTTTCAGGTTCTGAGACGGTGTTTGACGACATTATGTAGATAAATTGTAGGAACACAAAAACGACAGAAACCACAAGTATGAACGCGTGTATATGAAATGGATATTGAGCTAAAGAACTGCTTAGGTTAAGCAATGGAGGTATTCGGTACTTTCACCATTCACTTGAAATGTATCAATTCCTTATACACTCTTACCGAAAAGTTATGGCCAGCACATGCTGATATTTCTTTCATTAATGCCAGGCTCTCTTGGATGCTCATTCATTTCAAGACAGTATAAACTTTAGCTTTCCTTTATTTCTGACCAGACATGAAAAGAATGTTTGCACCACAGGATTGTATGACGGAAATTTCAAGGTTTTGAATCCGTGTCTTCATATTGCGGTGCACCTTGAAACAGTAACTGACCCGCTGCATATCAGCCCACAAATTTTATTTTCAAACACTTTAACAACATTTTCACTCAAGGAAGTTGTACAACACTAAGTGTGATAAAGAAAAGAATTACATTTAAGTAATTAGAAGTACAAATAAACGGTTTATTACCACATCACCAGGTTTTTAGTTAAACTGGATTCTAGAATGGGGTTGTTGAAAAAGCTTTTCCTTTCTTTGTCTTTCTTGTAATATTTCCAACTGCAAATTTAAAAAATTCAGTGTCTGAATAACAAAGGGACACACAACTAAAAAAGATCATTGTAGAAGTGCCTATGGATAAGATGATTCTGTTTTCATTGCACACCAAACTGAAAAAGTCTTATAGACCAAGTTGCACAGTAATATTTGTGTGAAGGGGCTGATATTTGGAAAATTCGGTCTATACTGAGTTAGTGTTTGTTATAAAAAGTTTTAAAGCCATTGGACTAATCACTACAAGCTGTAAGATGTTATGCTGAGGAGCGGGGGTCCTTTGGTTGTTAATATATTAGAACATTTTATATTTAATTTGCTTCACAAACAGTCTGTCAGAGCATAATTTTTACTCAAACAATCTCTATTCTTGTTTAACTATGATCTATTACTGATGATGGCAGCTATCGGCCCCTGCTGCTGCCCCATCTGGCCCCTCAGTGTAACTCTTGACCACAGCTGCTATGGATACTGGGACCCAATCACCTCTGCCCAGGGTCCTCATAACAGCCATGGCAACCAATTTGTCAGATGGCCAACCAGCCAACCGTTAGAGTCCAATGAGCCGGTCTGCATATGCTAACTTAATTGTTCTTGGTCACTAATGTGGTTTCAGCAAACAACATCGATGGCTTATGTTTTTTATTTCTTGAAATACTGCTTTGTTCTCTGCTTAAGGAGTTGTTTGTTTTGCCAACTAACTGACATTAAGAGGAAAAGTCCTACTCAGCACTGAGAACCTGTGTTCCACTTGAATGGAGATGATTGTTAATCCAACAGCCTTTTCTTTGTTGAGTCAGATTACTGTGCTAACATCGGAGCTTCATGAGGAGAGGCCATCTGCTCTCATAGATTTCACAAGATGGTGTTGCAATGACACAAAACCTTCTCTATGGGGAGTACTGTGGCTGAATCCTCATAGGTGAGTGGTTTCATATTTTTATTTTGTAGAAAGTGTCTCAATAAACAGGAATGAATTTTTTTTTAAAAAGTCTTAAAAATTTACACACACTGAGATTAAGAGTGCCAACAAGTTCTTACTCTGAATTTACTTTTGGCTCAGTAAAATAAGCTTCAGTTTGTCTGATTTTTTTTTTGTCTATGGCTCATTTTTATTTTTCGTTGTTTATGTGGGTCATTTAGGCCAACATATTTCTTGACCTATAAAGCAACAATCGCTGCTTGTTTCAAAAACATATTGTGGACACCAACAGCAAGAGAAGAGGCTGAGCTGCCAAGAGCTGTGAAGAGCTGCCAGAGTTTGACGAGAAACATCACAGAAGGTCATATTATCCATCACTGACATGTGTCTCACCACTGCTGTTCTGTGGCCTGTACAACAAAAGCAATACGGGCAGCCATTTGTCATGAACAAACAGACTTCCCCTTTGACTTTTGAAAAGCTTGCTTTTTTACTTACTTATACCTAGCCATAACTTGTTTAGGAAATATCTGAGTAATACAGATGTTACGAATAAACATAACTTGTGTCACGGCTTTTGAAAGAAATGTTGGACATATAATTGCAAACTAATATAGCCAGTCAATAAAGTGTTAAAATACATATACAGCCTTCAGGAAGAACACCTTCATCAGCAGTTCATCATAGGAAACCATCTGGTTAGATCTTTCAGGATTGACGGGCCGATACAAATACTGATGACTTTGGTACAGTAAAGACAGCTCACCATATGCCTACAGTAAACACAGTGCCTGGCAAATACTCTGGCATCACTGTAAGGTAATATTTAGGAGGACTGAAACATGGGAATTTTAGCAATGGGAAGAGAGAAAATGCTGACAATGAAACCAGGCAAAAAAGACCTGACAGAAGCATTGCGGGGAGATTATAAGAGATTACAGCAAGGAAAACAAGAAATTATACCAATACTGACAATTTAGAGTTGAATGTAAAAAAGACTGACAAGCAAATTTTCAAAGCCATTTCAAGTGCTAAATATGTGCAAACCTGAATTTGAGTATCCCAATTCCAAAACGAGAAGAAAAGACAGATCTGTTTGCAAAATGGCTCTACAAACCAAATAGTGTCTCTTTCTGGTGCTGCACTGGAGCCACAGTAAAATTAGACAGTCTGTTTTTAGAAAGGAACCGTCCCATTTTTAGTCTTATAATATGTGTGAATACTGAGAAAAGATAGCTTTGCACTCTCACAGAACAGTTCTTTTTGTTCAGTGCAGATTGTGATGGTAACTTATCTGCTGATGAGGCACAGAGGATTGAAAAGATAAATGAAAATGACCGACTGCAGTGCTTCAAGGATGTCACAGAAGGTGATTCATTCATGCATTCTAATAAGGTATGATTTGAAAAAAAAATTGTCTCCATTAAAAAAGAAAAAGTGTAAATTGTGTTTAAAATCAATTATATTTTTTACAATACAGAAACCAAATCTTATGCTAGGTTTATGTTCACAGAGACACTTTAAATCCAAAGGTTAACAAACAACTCCAATGAACCAACTCTGTAAGGAAAATGTTGCACATTGCAGGCAACAAAGAAACAGTGTGGAAATAAGCAGGTTTTGGTACACAGACATAAAGTTCACTCCCCTTTATCAAAATCAAAAAAAAAAAATTCATGTAGTAAATGTTTGTTGACTTAACGAAGTCTATAACGTCTTTTATGCCTACATAAGTGCTTGTAAATGTTACATTTTTATCTTCGATCATTGCTTTTGATATCTGAAAGAACTAGATAAGTGTTGGTCATTCCACACCTTTTTAATAGCTGCTACATTACTGTTTGTTTTAGAAACATCACTCCAATGTGATCTGTCTACTCAGATGTTATTTTTAAAGTTTTGAGAAATATCTTGCCAGGTCAGGGTTTTACTTTTAATTAAAATACTAATTTCCAAGAAATCACATTGAAACTGGAAAAAGAACATCTGCAACCTGATGGGGGAAAAAATAGCTAATCTTTTCAATCTGCTGGATTTTAATGAGTGGGCTGACTTTTTCATTTATTTTGGTGTTATGTGCTTTGTAAATCCAGAGCATAGACAAAGTAAAGATCTGTGCAAAGCTGCTTTGGGAATCACCCAAATGCCCCAAAGTGTGTAACTCAAGTTCAGACAGATACTAACCTTAGATTAAATAAAAAATAAAACAAAATTATGAAAAACAGAAGAAGAATCACAGAGAAAAGATCTGCACTCGTAATTGTCCATGATGACTCATATCAATTTAATTATGCGATTATCCAACTCACAGGCACACAAAGGGTTTCACATGATAGTATTGTGACTAGCTATTAGGCTTCAAGACAGTTAAATATAATGTCGCGTTAAAACCAGTCCTCGTTTTACAATATAGTTCCCTTAATTACTAAAATATTTCCTGTATATATATATTGTCTATCACAGTCCAATGACATGTAACTGGAACATTAGTGGGATCCATTAAGGAGTTCTTTCCCCTCATCCATTTACTGCAAGTGCAAATCTTGTTGGGGCAAAGCAAATTTCTCCCATTACACAAATCTAAAAGTGTAATTTACATGCAGACATGCACACACACTGTCTCAATGTAAGAGCACAATGAGTACATGAAGGAGAGAATGAAAATGAGCTAAGGAAACAAAAACACTCATAATTTATTTTGTTAATCAGTACATACTAGTTCAGTATCTGTCTCCAGTCAGGAGTGCACTCAGCAGGCAGGTCAGTCATTTGCAAATTGCCCACATTATTTCTTTACAATTAAATTACCTGTGTGTTTTGCATGTGATTGCAGCCCAGAAAGGTTTCAATAACATCCTGGCTGTTAAGTGCATTTCATTAAATTTTAGTACCATACATTGCATGCAATGTCTGGTGTAATTTTGCAAGCATTACTAAAACATTGTTGAGCTAAATTAAGATTACTGGGAGCAATAGAGTTATATTAAAAGATTTTAGTGTATAATGAGCAACATCCGCTGTTGAATTTAATTTAAATCTAAAAAAATTTATGTAAATTCTCATAACAAGACATGTTTATGTCGTGAATCCACTAAGTAGCACTGCTATTGTTAGTGTTTCTGGTAAGATTCTCCTGGTGGTTAAAAACTTCATAGTGTGATCTAACAAGAGCTAATACACCCACAGGGTGTTAAAATGCAGTTAGTCTGAAAGCTAATTTCTAGACGGATATTGTAATAACATCAACTCAGTTTGGATTTCATTATGCTGCTGCATAAATGCAGTGATAGATTGTCTGGGTGTTTGTGCCATCTTTTTTCCAAGCAGTGATTACAGCAGTAGACACAGGTGCTCTGGTTGGAGTCCCACTGTTTTGGCTACATTGTCTCTGCTCCTGCTTTGTTTTGTGTATTACAAAACAAAGCAGGAACAGGATTTTTTGATTTTTTTCATTTTTATGGGACATTACCGTCAGGTTTTGATGTGGCTTTCTCTTATTCTTCTTTGCTCTCTCTGTGACATTGTTCAGCTGGTAAGATTTTAACATAAATTGATTCCCCCATTGGACTTTTATTGTGAACCGCATGTTCCATCGTTCATAGTGAGGCACCATTGTTGCTGACAAAAGTTATATAAACCAAAACTTCCCTCACACTAGCGCCATATCCTGGCGAGACACCAGACCCAACTTAGGTACAGTTTTGTGTGCGTGTGTTTTTTTTGGGTTTTTTTATAACTGGATGTCTGCGTTTGTTTAAACCTTCAGTGTTGGTCTTATGTGATTAAGAAGATGGCAGCTTTGAGGGATTTTCGTGGTGGTCAGAGAACCCAGTAGCGCCGATTGTGTGTCAGCCTCACTTTTGTCATTCTGTCGCAGGGCTGCTGTGGCTACATGTAGCTTACCACCATCAGCATGTTGATGTGTGTATGAATGAGTGAAGCGCTTTGGAGTCATCTGGACAAGATTAAGTGCTATGCAAGCACAGGCGATATACCATAAAATAATTGTTTTTATTTATTTATTACAGTTTTAGTTTCATTTGTGCATACCTCAACAGTAAACAATTTGTCAAATTTACATGTTTCAAACTGCACAAGAAGTAATAAACTATGCATACAAATCCAAAAATACACTTGCACGAATCACCAGCTGCAGAAGGATCCGTCAGCATGAGCGCACATATCAGCCTGCCTGCAGTTTCGACTCTTCAGACTTTCTTACCGTATTGGCTCACTAAGGATTCACAAGTGAGAATGATGCATTCAAGGCTGGTGAAGAGCTGGGATATCTGAACATTAGACTTGTAGTGGTTTATTTAAGCTATCAAGCTATCTTTTCTTTGTTTTGTTATTTTGTTTGTATTTTCTTTTAATTGTAAAGCACTTTGATTTGCCTTGTTGCTGAAAATGTTCTATACAAGTAAAACCTACCTGCCTACTTACAGGAAAATAAAATGTGCTGGTGAGGAATAATTTTATTCTTGCTATTCATTTTTCTGCTGCTGCTACCACTTTAGAGCAAACTTCTTGGAAACCACCACATTATCTACCTCTTCCATAGTAAAATGTGACTCATAAATATTTTGACTTTGAATATGAAAATGCATCAGTAAATATTTTTTGGTTTTGTTTGTTTGTTTTTTCTTTATGATGTTAATCAACAGTATCAATACTGATGAAACCCTGGTGCTAACAAGCAGAGAAACCTACCTGGTTTCTAAGAACTACTGAGAAATAATGTAGTAACTTTAAGTCCCAGTTATGATGGATATCCTAATGCCCATGTGTTTTATGTGACATTATACATGTGGACTTCTAATTTTGACTGTACATCTGTGCAGTTACAGCAAATACTACAATCTATGTGAGCCTGCAGGCATTCTTTTCATGGCATACTTTTAGGCACTTGCCTACTAGTGAGGCTTGAGCTTATTGCTTCAAGCTCCTAGCAGTAGAGAGGAACTCAGATGACTATATCAGTCATTCATGTCAGCCTGTGTTTGGATCACCATGGCTGGAGGTGAAGAAACTGCCTGAACAAAACTAAAGTGAGAGAAACAAAAACATTAAAGCATAAGAGTATTGTCATAATGTCGTGTACATCTGTCCTTTACATATAAATGCTACGCTTTAAATGTTTTATATAACTGTTAAGTGCAAGTGTTGTTGGCCCTTTTCTTTGTTCACATTATGTAACAGGCTTCCTTGATAAAAGGATCCAAGATTGTTGTCCTTACCAAAACCTAAACCCAGATACATCCAAGTGATCTGCCACTGAATCATTTCTTAGTGTTGCCACTATCCCTCACCTGAGTGGCCCATTGGTCCTCTCATTTAAATCCTCTTCCATGTCCCTGTAGTCACTCCACCCAAATGTCCCATATTAAAATAATGGCAACTCGCAGTGAAAATAACTCACTCTGAGAAAGATCACCTCTCCATAAACCTGATACCATAAGCAATTGTCCGTTATGTAATCAATCACAGGATGCTAACACAAAGTGTTTTTGGATGTTTTTTCAGTATACCACATAACTAAGTATTTGACTTAAAGTTAGTCAGTGTTGTTCACCTCTTTGTAAGCGAGACGTTGTTTTCTCTCCTCACCTGTTTCTTCTCTCATCTATTAACAAATTTCTACAAACTATTACATAGTATTGGACACTTTTTAAGCATATTCTCTAACATACTTGTTTATTTTTGCATTTTTCTGTTAGGATTTCTTCACTCATGACCCCTCACTCTATTCCAGCTATCATTGGCTATTTTCTTGCTGACTCCACTACATTATAGAATGCTGAAAAGACTGGCCTTGAGACTTAGAAGGTAAAACTTGTAAATGAAAAATTGCTTTGGAAGCGTTGACACATGATAAGAAGTAATGGCTGATCTAACAGATTTTCTCCGGATCTAAGTTAATTTTTTAAAGGACATCAAAATTGAACTTAAAATCTTGTGCAAATTTGACTTTAAAGAGAATCCAATGCACACGCCACAGATTAAAAAAATCTGGTTTTATTATTGTTTTGCTTTTTTTCTTCCCTCCAAAGCTATATTATAATCTCACAGGAAAACATTGTTTTTTCATTTTCTGCTTCTGTAAAGTTATTATCCAAGCCAAACTTGATGATTGAAAAGTGCATACGCTGAAATGTCTCGCCAATTCACCTCCATGTTAATGTGATGTAAAACAAATGTCAACACCACAACGGAGAGGTTGTTTTTTGTTGTTTTTTTTTTACATAAAAGCGTTTATGGCTCATTGACATCCTGTTGCTGTGTTTATGACTCAGTGTGCCCGTCACACCACTAAACAGCCAGCTTTCCTCAAGGGCATCAGGATCAATCAATATAGACAGAACTGGACTTTAAAAATACAGAATGAACTTTTATCTGTGGCTCATGGCTACACACAACTCATCCCACTGAACTTGAGACAAGGATTCAAAGTTAGTTTCATAATGAAGACAATATTGGGAAGAGGGAAAATCTGAATGTAACACATCATGTAATATAAGATGCAATACATTAGTAACAATTGTAGTGTGGAGAATGTGAGGATGTGTTCAGAACAAAGGCTTTTCTATTACATCAACATGTATTTCTCTTCTAGGAAATGAGATTTGTTCCAATGCATGGCTACAGTAATAATATCATATTTTCTAAGGTTGTTTAATTTTATTTTTCTAACCTTCTTTTTAAATTTGTGATGGTGAAAATGTACACATTTTAAGTATGTGTTACAAAAAATAAAATATGATGCAGTTAGCATAGACAGTAATATTAAAAAGGTATGTCAATTATCTAATAACAATAATATATTAAAAACCAAACATAAAAATAGTTTTTTTCCATTCACAGAAAAAATATGCTCAGAGTATCCAGAAAGTATTCACAGCGCTTCACTTTTTTCCATATTTCATGTTATACTTAGTCCAGGTTGTATTAAGCTAATCACTATCCTCCAAATTCAACACGCAAACACTATGACAAAGTGTACATTTTTTGTGGATTTTATGTATTCCAAATTTATTAAAAAATAGCAAACCAAGAAATCACACTGGCCAAGTATTCTCAGACTTTGCCAATAAGCTCAATATTGAGCCGTTTCCACCTCATGTCTTCCTTGTGGTGCTTCTACAACTTAAATGGAGTCCAGCTGTGCTAATTTCAGTTGATTGAACTTGATTTAGAAAGGCACTCACCTGCTGACGGTGGAGGTCAGAGGTCAAACACCAAGCATGAAATCAAAGGAATTGTGTGAAGACCTCTGAGACAGGATTGTCTTGAGGCACAAACCTGGGAAATGATACAGAAAAAAATGCTGCTGCTTTGAAGGTCCCAATGAGCTCAGTGACCTCCATCACTCGTGAATGGAGGGAATCTGGAACCGGCAGGACTGTTCCTAAAGATAGTCGGGCATCTAAACTGAGTGATCGAGGATAAAGGGCCTTACATGTGAACCTTCAGATACGCATAAAACATTTCCAGGACTGATGTCCCAATGAGATTTTGAGAAACTCATACATGTGTTTATCTTTAGTTGCATTGATTACTGCAACAGTGTCTTTACAGGTTTGAATAAAAATCTACCAGACTGCTGTAGATGATTGCATTCTCACTAAAACTTTGGAAATGGTGCAAATCACCCCAGTTCTAAAATCCTTCCACTGGGTCTTTGTAGCACAGAGGCCCTAGCATTGGCCTACACTGCCTATTGTTAGGGCACCTCAGTAAACACGTCCATGTATTTTCTCTGCTAATATGATGTATTAGGAATAAGCAGAAACTTTAACTCTTAAGGGTTTCTCATATTTAATAAGATAAGAGTGAGACTTAAACATGTAAATGAGGCAAATTGTGCTTCCAGCCAAGCAGACCTTTCTGTAACAGATGGTTTTCTGAAAACCTGTAATATTTTTATCCTCATTATTCCACCTGAATGAATGGGTCACCTTATTGTCTTGATTGCACACCTTTTGCTGACCCATTTTCTTTCTTCTTTTTTTTTGACAGATATGTGATTGTTGGCGCTGATGACATGCCATGGTAATGCACACTGAAATGGCATTGTGACAACTGTGATGTAGCATTGACTCCAGTAACTGCTCTCTCAGCAGGGTGAAAATGGGCCTTAGTATTGCCTTGCCATACAACAAAAAGCACTTAGTGATAATGCATATGAATAAAAATGCCAAGTCAAGAGAAACACTGCTCCAAGACAAGCTTTTGACAAGCTGGATGTCTGCCATTTTGATTATCTAAAGTCACCGCTAAAGACCTATGAAGTATGGAGAAAACTGTCAGGCAATATCCCTTTGGCAGCTGCTGGAAATGTAACTGTTGTGTATTTGTCCAGTAATGAGTTCTCCCTCACTTGTCAATATGACTTTAAATAAACCAGAGACCATTTAGAATATAACCTCCCCAAGCTGCAGAAACCTGTTAAATATAACTTTTTTGCCTTTACTGTGACAATAGTTTGATTCTGTAATATACTGTAATTTTGATATTAAAGTAAAATGTATACTTTTTCATAAATGTAGCCAAAACTATAAGATATATTAACAGTCTCCCAACTATTAATGCCAAAGGACAACTCATTTGATATTGATGGTTAATGGGAATTGATGAAAAGTTTTTGACATTTAGATATTAAGAAATAAATTATGTTATATGACTAAGTAGGAAATAACACATACCTTGACTTTTAAGGCCCTTTCATTTCATTGCTTTGTACTTGTGACAGTGCAATGACAATAAAGTTGAATTCTATTCTATTCTATTCTATTCTATTCTATTCTATTCTATTCTATTCTATGTTCTTCCCCTCATGCTGATGTTGGATTGAAAAAGTTAATGAGTGGAAGAAAAAAAAAAGTTTAAAACAAACAAGAACTGATCTCATCAGTCCCAAAATTGTCACTGATTCCCCTGGCAGGTTCAGGTTAAATATGTTCCTTTAATTTTACCAACAACTTTGGGAGTGGCCATGCCAAAGCACCAACATCAATCTAATAGAGAGTCTGTGGGGGGAACTAATGATCAAACTCCCTATCACCGAAAGATAAATCATCAAAACACATTTGGAAACTTGCAAAAAGCTGATCCGCAAATACAAGAAGCGTTTGATTTCTGTAATGAGTGTTTTTCATTGATTACTGCATAGGGCATAAATTATTTTGATCTGCCAATTTTCACCCAGATGTAAATAAGAAATACAATTTTTGGTTCAATGAAAACAGCTATTATGTAATGGTTTAGGTACATAGGCACAAACTGGTTATTTTACCAGGACCAAAATGTAGGAAGAACAGAACAAAATTACGCGTTTGTATGAAATGGGAGTAAATATCTTTAAAGGAGGTCAGTTGACATCTAATCTATGCATTAGTGCATCTGATTGCTAAACAGTTAGAAAATATATAACTTTAAAAATATTTCTTTCTTCTGTTTTTATCCATCTTTGATTTTACATCTCTGAGCAAAATGCCTCCCTTTCTCTGTGCTTGGATTTTTCTGGGTTTTGTCATTTTGTCTTCACAAAGCTTGAGCTAAGTTTGGGACAAATCCTTTTCTCAGTAAATACTTCATTGTTTTTCATATGGTGGCTTTTTTTCTCAGCGTCTTTACATAATTTTTCAATCCTGCTTTTGTTATTCATCAATGATCTAGTAAATTACTTCATGGGAAACAATACTCAAGTTGAATGCTCACCATTAAGCTAATGGTTTGTTCTTGGTCTTATGTTCACTACTAAACTTAAGACTTACCTTTTGCAGACAGTCAGTAGTTTCACAGAAACAATTTTTTTTTTGGACAGCCACATTTTTCCTCTCCTGGGTTAGTTTCCACTCCGTGCTGCTGAGTGGGTGGATGTCTGCAGGTTTTGTGCTCACATCAAGTGCCTGCAGATTCCCTGGGTGAAACAAAACGAAAAGGTAAAAACAAAATTACTGTCTGTTAAGCACAGTTGTTGTTATAAATTCTAAAATACTGCTTGTTAGCATGGTGCCTTGTCTAAAGGATGGCTGAGCATCATGCCACTGGAAAAAAAATGGGCTCAATTGAGTCATTAGATAGCAAGTTACTGACAACAAGAGCCTGCCAGATCAAAGTACGCTACGCTAGTCTTATCTCCAGGCTACATGGGAGATAATAGGGATCATTGCTCCGATTTTAAACAGAATGCTTTGATGGATCATCTAGTTTGAAAGAGGAGAATTGTCCACAACGGCACAGGGTACATACAACAATGCATCAGCATTCTGCTCCCATAACTTGAGAGGATTTGCTCCCAAATGGATGTGCTGAGCTGATAGGAGAAAAAACTGCCACAATTTTCTCACCATTGGACAATCTGTGTCCCTTGATCCATTCCTTTCTGGCTGCCCTGTACTTTGCTTCCAGTCTTTCTCTTTAGTAAGGGTAAATCATTGTGGGGTTTTTTTTCTTCTATTTTATCTGAATAAAGCATTTAAGACTGACAACCATAACATTTAACCAATAAATGGGGGAAAAAAGGTGTCTCAAAAAGAAGCACAATTAAGTGATGGAGTGACCATGTCTCTGTCTGGACCTTAATCTATAGAAAATCCCTGGAGGGAGCTTAAAGCTGTTGCAGCCTGACTGGCTGGAGCCCTGCAGGATTTGGAGGGTATTTGTAAAGAGGAGTGGACCAAATCCGTCCTGAGACGTGTGCGAGTCATATGGCCATCAACAAAAGGTACCTGAGGTCTGTGTCAGCCAGCAAAGACGTCGCCACCAAGTACTAAGTTGTTGAATTTTGCCTCAGAATAAAATACTTGTTTTACTTCATAAAAGACAAATTAATTAATTTATGACTTTTAGTTCAGTTTTTGTTGATCTCCTGTTAAAATAGACCTACCATAAATATCATCAAATAATAATTTAAGATTTTATATTATTTATAAAGGCGTGAAATTCAACAGTGGATAGAAGAATTATTTCCACCACTGCATCTCTGGCTCTGATTGAAATTTTAAATTACCAAAAACACAGAGAATCAACTCATTAATTTTGCTCAGCTTCAAAGTCTGTTGTACAAAACCTAGAATTAAGGGTTTTCTGTATTCTTTGTAATATTTCTTGGATCACATTTTAGACTGTTTTCTTTTCCCTGTTACTTTTGCTTCATAAACATCACTAAGCTATTTCTTATGGGTTCTCCCATGCAGATCTAGAGAAGTTTATGTATGTATATGTGTCATCATGCTCAGTTCAATGCGATGCTCTGTTTACCAGTTTGGACAGATCATCACTTTTACATCCTCAAGCCATACAGTCAGACTCCTGACTAAATCTAGTAAACAAGCTCATGTTCTGCTGACATTTACAAAGTACGCTAGCTCCCGGTAGAAATATCATCGTAATTTGCACCCAGCTGTTGGTGAGTTTTCGTACACACACACAGATTGGTCAAAATGACCAGGCTCCTTATGATCTTTTCTAACCTTTAACCCAACACACATCTGCCCATAGCTTGACCACAGGTGGGTTGTTCCTCAGTGGGCATTTCAGTCTGTGGCTCCGTAGCTGTGGAGTAGTTTGATATTTAGTTTCATTGACTCTGTGGACATCCTTAACAAATGTCCAAACTGAAAAAAATTTCCCTTTTTAAGCTAAACTTTTTTTTTGTTTATCATTCTGTTTATTATTTGATTTTGTGTTGTGCAGCGTTTGTCATTCTTCATTATGTGTGTTATAAAACCATAATCCTAAACTTATGAAATAGACTCCTACTAGAGCAAATTTGCAAAATAACACAACTTTTGGGCTTTGAAACGGGAACAGTCTGGGAGACAAATTCAATGAATGTGATATTGTAATAATGAAAGCAACAGTTTTCATGCTAATTATGATAATGAGGGGAAATGACAGCTGCAGAAATTGCATCTAAGTTTTGTTAATCAGTCTATGACTGGGAAACGATTGTTCAAGTGGGACTCCCATCGATCATTTCCTTACATCTAGCAAGGACAGATGCAATTTTAGATTTTTTTTCTGAAGTGAAGCATCACAGGGGTAACAATGTAAGTTGTTTCTCTGGTATTACACAGTATTAGACGTATGTCAGGAGATTTGTGCTAAGATATGTATAATGTGTGTTTTTTGCTATTTCTATATAGGCTGACAAATGTCTTACGTCTCTCCTTGAGTTATGCGGCGTAGGGCGATGTTGCATTTTCTTTGTAATCACTATGTACAGTAAAATTAACAGATTGTTTGCATTGTTTTTTATAAAAAAATAAAAAATTTATTCACCAGAATATTTACCTCAGCATGAAGTTAAATGGGACAGTTCTCCATTATTGCACCTGTTCATTAAAGTGTTGATAAATACTGTAGAGGTCCAATAATGTATAATAAGAACTTTATGAATTCTGCAAGAAATTATTGTGCCAATGTTTCAGTGCAAATAATTATATAAAAAGCTTTATACTATTATTTATCATGGTCCTATGTGGAAAAAGAAAAACTCTGGCAAACAGTCACTCATAGCACAGGCTAATAATTTAAACATTATCTAATTGAAAGTAGAAAATAATAATTTGTAAATATAGTTTTTTGGGCTTTTTTGTCCACTTAAAAACTTTTTGTCGTCAAGAAAGCTCCAAGCATCATTTGACATGTTCTAAAAGTTTTGACCATTACTGGAATTGATAAACTATCGAAACTGCTTTTAATGTTAAGTCCAACGAAAATAGATTCAAGCATTAAGAGATGAGTCTTTCAGAAGGCCTGAGCTCAGACTAGTATGAGGAGACCCATTTACTTGGGATTTAATTCGATGTCTCGTAAAACCAAACGTCTTCCAATAATTGTCTTTCCAGGATGTGATGCCCATACTTTCAGACGACCATCAAGGACAAATAGCTCTGGTGGAGAAAGTCTTAACATTTCAAAATGCCTGTTTACATTGGTTCTTTCTATCTATCCATATCTTCCTGATTCACCACTTTCCAAAAATGTATCTGCTTCACTCTCTATCTTTTCAGAAATCTCTCTCTGTTTTGCCTGTGCTTAATTCTCTCTGTTATTGTCATTTCCCCCCTTGTCTGTCTCTCTTCCTCTTCCCTTTCCTCTCCTTCTGATATCAGTCATACTTCAGCTCTGCCGGGCTGGGCCACGACTGAGCTGAGAGAGGAGGTAATTGAATTTCTCTCCTAGAGTGACTCACATCAACACAGACAATTCAGACATAGCCAGGCACGAGGTAATAGACAGGGAGGGCATCGCGTCAGCTTAGAACTGCAATTAACTACAGTGGGACGCGGTAGCTTGAAGCCTGAATAAGAAACCGGGGGAAATAAATGTGACAGCACTCTCTTCAATTTTACAGTCCATGTATTCATAGTTCTAAGACTGATATGTCATTAGACCAGCTGCTCCTCAAGAGGAAAGAAATCAGAAAGGCCGTTTCTGATATCTGTTCATCAGCACTCCAAGAAAAATATTCCCCTCATATATGAAAAGTACTCTAAGGACAGAGATTTTTTATCTACATTAACATGTTTTTATTTTATAAATACGTAGGATTCTTTTGTTGTTGTTGTTGATGCTTCAATCTTTTTCAGAATAAATTTGATAGGGTTGGTACACATCAGCATCATCAATGATCTTCCTGTGGGAAACATGCTGAACGTAAACATAGAAAGCTGCTCTGGTCGGATTAATTCCTAAATGTAAGGCAATGTTCAAATGGCCCAATTGTTCTCCATGCATTATGTTGTGCATGCACAACTGCAACTATGTTGGTGGTACTTCTTTTACTTGTTTTGTGCTCATGCCATTAATTATTTTACATGTATTCAAAATAAAATAAAGCTAATCAACAAAATGTAAATGTATTAATATTTATGGTCATTTTTTAAAAAAATGCATGTTTAGTATAATTATCAGTTATCAGTCATCTGAACCAAAGGACATAGCTATTAAAATCATTCATGCTTTAAAAAATACTAAATATTGTTTGTATTTATCTTGTTTAATCCTTTTTTCCCTTGGTTTCTTTAAGCGATATTGTTGTGGCCTAAAACAAAAGCAGTGCTCATGTAATGTGTTTATACCACGAAGTTTTGAGCAAGACTGTGATTCACTCATGTATTGATTAGAACATATTAAGAGGGCTTTGAAGCTGATTAATTATAGTACTCAATATGAGTCTGAGAGTTATTTCACTTAAATACTATCCATGACAGATATAGATGAACTGCATGAAAATGTGATTTACAATCAGTTTTCTACTGAACTGTAAGCGGAAGGGGAAATTGTGTGCAGCACTGACTGGAAAAATAATCAGTTATCTAGTGAAAAAGGAATATTCCAACGCAAAGAGAGATATAAAAGAAAGCAGCCGGAGACTTCTTGCTAAAATGATCATTTGCAGGCGCACTCCCTGTGAATTTACACAAACACAAAGGAACCTTTTTAATCTTTCAGTCAGCACCATAAAAATATATTAAACAATATCACTATGGATTACAAGTTCCTAATTACAAATAGGCATAATTTATAAATGTTTCACATGTGGACATCCTGTTTAAAAAGACCGAGTCAGCCTTACCCAGAAAAATAAAGATGTGGAAAAGAAGGTCTTGAATAATATCTAGTAAACTTGGCAGACCCATCTTGGCTGATCAGCATAAGCTGTAAGCTAATGAGTTTGCATCAGCTAGGCAACTTTCTCTGCATCCTCATTATACATTTTCATGAACCTGCCGATTGATTAGATCTGCTTGTGCTTTACAAACACTGCCAAGATAAATAAATGAGGAGTAATCAACACTTGGAAGCAGTTCACTTGTTTCTAAGGACTCCATTTCCAGTTACAACAAAGACTGAACTCGACTGTCGTGTTAATATGAGCAATTTTCTCTTGCAGCAAACAGTATCCTTCTTTTGTAGAACATCTTAGGCCAGATGCAGACAGCACTGTCACTTTGCAGTGGTGTGTTCAGAAAACGGGCATCAGATTCTGTCAGACTTGTAAAGCGATATATCTGTCTGATTTCATTAATGAATATATCGAATGCAAGGAAATATTATACCTTCAGGAGTTCATTTACACAATATTTATATTGTTAAAATTTAGAATGAAAAAAACAGCAGGAAAAACTTTAGTAAATGTGAAATTACTCTGTTGTGTTTTGTCCCTAGAAGCAAAATTTTTCAAATCTTTATTAATTGAATATATGCTATAACTGTAAATTCCGCAAACTGGACTACTCAATGTCCAGTTTAATGAGAAATTTAATGAAACCCGTAAAAAAATCAATTTTAAAGAATGGTACACATTGCTTATTTCATATTTGAAGAACAGATATGAAAGATTAACAGCAGTGTGAAACCAAAAATGCATAGAAATAACATACTTTCTAAATATTAGGGTTGAAACATATATTTCTCTGAGCAAGTTAACACCGAGACAGAGCACTGTCGCATTTTAGTAAGAAATCCTTTCTTATTTTTTGTTTTGTTTTTTTAGTTATTGCAATATTATTTTTGCTTGAAATGAAAATTAGCAGCAAAGGTGAAATTACATTTGATTACAGTGTCATGCAGACAGATTTTCACTATGCCCAATCATATGTTTAGCGTTTACTTTTTTATGCAAACTAATTAAGTCTGATTAAGTTTTCCCCATGAAAGAGATGAAAATTATATTTTACAGCTGCATGTGCTGTTCAAAAAAGGCAGATGAAGGGTAATTTCAAAACCCCATAGAGAGAAAAAAAGAATACAAAATCCATAGGATCTACATGATAACCCAAGATTGGATATGATATATTTTCATAGGTAGACCCTAACAGCTAGCTACACGTTTGAGGTGTTGGTTTGCTTTGTGCAATGTTGTGTCTCAAGATGGCCTGCAGAATTTTATAAGCAACTGATTTGTAAAAAAAAAAAATAAAAAATACTGTGGCAAATTGTGACTTACAAAAGAAGTAGTATTAAAGTGTTACTATGCTAGTTACTTGGTTATCAACATGTCCATCAGGTGACATATATAAGCAAATTTACATTGATAGTTATCTTATGGTATGAATGCACAATCAAACTGTAATTCAGATCAAAAAGGCGAACTCTGGTCTGCCTAATAAACAAGTCTGCATGTTGAGTGCAGCTGACGCAGAGAGCAATGAAAAGCAGAATATAAGTGGTTTAAAGTTGTTTTACATCTGTTTATCAGTATTAATTTCCCCTTGCAAAAAGAAAAGGTGTGTGCTGAAAATTAAAATAAAATGTGACTTCAGAGCAAGAAGAAATCCTTGGCTTTAGACAATAATACTAAAATAAACAAAGTCACAAAGTCTGGTCCACTGCTCAGGCATATATTAATGTTGTAGAGCTGGCCATGTTTCTTTAAAACTACTCAGAAGAATAAAAGATAATAGGATCATTTGCAAGTTACATCATGAAGAACAAACACACGGTGAAGAACAAACAGTGCAATACTTTAGTTATTCTTAAATCATGAGGATTAAAGATCTGTGAACACTAATTTGCTTGATATTTGATATTACAGGAAAAAACATGTTGATGTAAAGAATAGCGTTAGAGATTTCCCCGTTAACTCATGTTCTCATATTTGTAAAATCTAAGTTGTGACGGATCCGTTTCCTTGCAGAGCAAAAGAGGTGATAGTGTTATAAGAAAGTGCAACTCTTTTTTTTTGTTATTTGATATTTAATATTCCCTTTACTCCATTTTTAAGGTTTGGAAATCTCTGAACACTTATTTGAACAAAATATTGTTTTTGAATATTCTTTGAGCTGTGCTCTCATGTTGAAATAAATATACATTGTGAAGCAATCCTTATGTGCACTGAATTGGAAATATTTTAGAAAAATATACTGAATTACAAGGCTCTGAGGCATGAAACTACACATCTGAAAATGAGTCCCACGCCGGCCCTGCCATTGGAAAAATGGGCCTTTATTTCCCCCTGAAGACTGTTTAAAAATGTGTGCATATAAACGCATAGTTGAATCTTTGGTATGCATTATTACAGCGCCTCAATTGACATTTTGTAACTAATGTTTTTACTTGAGTTTGTTCATTATGTTTTACTCTGATAGTAAAGGTTGATTATTACGATGGGGAAATCCGTTTCAAGTGTCAGAAATCCATCCATCTGCAAACTTACTCTTGACATCATGCTGTTAAGTTAATCTAACATTTTCTCTTCAGTACATTTCAGCTTTTTTTCAGTCTCATAGGGACTTTAATAATTTAAACATTTTTGTTTTATAATTTTTAAAGTCCTTAATGATTGTGAACTCCATCAACATCTGGATTCTGACTGCGGTCTTTTACAGTTGTTGTAGTGTGAATCCTTTCTTTTTTGCCAACGCTTCATAAATCAACTGCTTTTTCATATGTCAGAAGTCTGTTTCAGACTCAGCCTGCTATCTCTATAAGCATTTTATACCAAAGGTCTATCCTATAATGTGTTATAATGGTGCCCCGGTGTTATCAAAGAACGGCATATATTTCTCCAAAGCAGTGAGGAGTTATGGAAATATATTGCTGTGGGGTATTGTGCTTGTCTCGCTGGTGCTAAGCCCATTTATCATGATAGTGTGACACCTGAGGGAAGATACTCTCTGAGAGCGCATACACCCATCCAAGATGCTGTACACACACATTCCTTATGCCTACCCATACAAGAAAACCCAAAGATGCACACATGGAAGCCGACGTTCTGTGTCCGCATCCGGACACAAAGACACAGAAGCACGGCGCCGACCCAGCAGTAACTTGGAAATGCTTACATATGGTGTTATACTTTTACACAAAGCAAACGTGTTAACACAGATGTCTGTGCAGCTCCACACCTGCACAGAGAAGTCAAATGACACACATCAACAGTGAGTTAACTTCAAAATATGCACACATTTGCACATTTGCACAGGCCTAGACTTTATACACGTAGCAGACTCAGTCAGAGTAGCTCAATAAACAAAGGAGAAAAGCCTAGAGGCTAATACAAAGGTTTACCAACTCAGTAACAGATGCAAACTATAGAGGAAGGATAAAAGGAAAAAAAAAAGACAAGAAGACACTGAATAAGTCAGAGATTTTAAAACAGAGGAAAAACAATATAATATAGGACAATCTCAAGTAGTTACATTAGTGGTGGAAGAAGAAAATAATGGCTTCTTAGCTTCACAGATAACAAAATCAATAAATTGTCTCTGTTTTGAGGCTAATCAATAGCATTCTGTATATACTGTTGTGGGAGGAAATGATTAACAATGAGTTTTTTCAAACTTTTAAATGTCAGCTAGAAATTAAATGAGTTCATCAAACAGTAGAAATATCATTACAGTGTTATTGCTCATTATTGCTGTTTGTGAGCCTCAGTTATACAAACAAAAGCAGAGATAATCAATAATTTGGTGACCACAAAGCTCTCATGTGTTGTATAAGTGGAAGGTGGTTAAGTTGTGCATAGTGACAAAACTGAATGAAAGCACACAGATCTTTACTAAAATACATGTAGTATTTATTCTTCAGTAGCTGATTACTACATCTTTTGTCTTCTAGACAGATTTGTGGTTAGTTGTGTCACTTTTTAGAGCTTGACATTTAAAGACAGAGTGAGAAGGTTTCTAAAATCAACATTATTTCAATTTACAGATGCTTATGTTTGACAGTCAATAGTTTTTATATAAATATGTCAACAAATCAATAAATACAGCTTATGTATGTATAACAACATTCTGATGAAGTCTCAGAGGAGATGGTGTCTGACTTAATGTTTGATGTTTTTAATCTATTCTTTTATCAGCCACAGAAGGTCGGTTGGCTTATCCATCACACGGAGGCATTATTCCCATCAAAATGATAATTTCTACTTGTAAATATTGCCTCCTAAGAAGGCAAGGTTGTGTAAACAGACAGCTTGTCTGGTTTTACATGATAAGACAGACTTCTGAGCAGATAATGAGAGGTTCTACCCTAACTATTTGCTCTGATAATATTGAAGTGAGCATGCTGGGCTAAAATGCTCTTTTCGATTTTATAATCTTGACTTGACTGCTCGCATTAAAACATAAAAGGTTTTAACCCCAGTTATACAAACTGAGGTTGAACCAAATATGGAATCAATATATATTTAACTTTTTCACCTTTAGCCTGCTGTGACTACACATGTCGGAAAAAAGATTAATGTACATGATAATGAATCCAGCACTGAGCACGTTATACATTGAGGGAAAAATATCAGTTTTTCTTAAGACTTCTTCTCCACATATAGAACATTAAGTTGACCTCATTGGAAATAATTTTTGTTTCTGAGTTGAAGAAAATCAGATAAAAATGACAGAACAAATCTAGACTGGCTCTTGTGGTAAATGTATTAAATGTATTATTTTCTGTATTTTACATTATGCTTATAAAAATGTTTCGTGAATAATGGCATGTGGCAATACTACAAAGCTAAAATGGCCTGATTTTTCTTGTTGGAGAGCAATACATGTCATGAGGCGCTGTCCAGTGAACATAACTGCTACAAGCTTAAAGACTCTTATTATAAAGTAAAGAAGATGTTTTTGTTAATGATTTTGATGATGTCATATTACAAAATTGAAACTCACGCGAGCAAAGAAGTCCGTTCACCCACGCAGAATTTCTCTGCTCACAGGACTAGATAAAGCACTATACAAATAAAGGTCAGTTACCATTCACCTCTGACCTCTGACATCAAAAGGCATTTCCTTCCTCCACAGGTCAGCCAGTCACCTGATATTTTCTCAATTCTAGACCGGTCTGTTTTCCTTCAAGAGACGGCTGTGCACAAAATTCCCAGTAGATCCCCATTTTCTGAGACATTCAGACGAGCCCATTTGACACCACCAGCAATACCATGTTCAACAAAATACCTTTTGTTCTTAGGCAATAATTTATGCTCTGAGACATCCCACAATGTCTCAGAGCATAAAAGAGTTGCTGCCTCAGAATGGCCCATTTCCTAATTTTTTAATAACCAAATTGAATAGGTGTACCACATAATGACTTTCCATCAATTGCCTGTTATACATAACCAATGTTATCTACAAAACTAATGCTTTTGCAGGTGTTGGCATTTAAAATTTCACCATTGCTTTATGTTTTCACTAAAGGCTGAAATTTGCACTTAGAATCCTGTTCAGCATCTTTTTATTTACCAGTGACGAGCTGAGGGAGCTCTGATGCATTTCTGTACACAACTTATACTAATATACAACTGTTCCTGTTTCTAAACAAGTTCAGGCAATATGTCTGATGTAGCTGCAGAGTCTGGAATTACTATGATTTTTCAAGGAACTCTGGAGCCCATCTGGCTATTTTTATCACTGTGGCAGGAAGGATTCAGATGCAGTGCTGCCTGAGGGCTTGAAGGTCATGCACATTAAACAGTGATTTTCAGCCTGCAGACTTCCTAAAACTCCCCATATTCTTTCACAAAAGCACCCACTGTAGATTTTTCAAAGACCCAGGTTCTTAGCTGATCTCTTTTGTTTCAGGCAAAATATATATTTTCAAGTTCTGTAAGTGATGCACAATAGTGCATCTGTTTCTTTGAAATAGATTTAGATTATTTGATGTTGTGTTTCTTCCAATTTACTGCAGATCCTCACTGATTAATCTGCAGAATGCTTTACAATTTTTGCCTGTGTCAAACAATTTAAAGATGCCAACAAATCCTGGATTTATCAGTATTTTCCATATGCAGTTGAACTGAAAGATAATTATTTGCAAGTTGTGACTGTGGCTCACGATCAGAGCTACTGTGAATTAGGATATTGTATGCCTAAGAGTCTTTGGGTAAGACATTCAGACCAACATTGCCCAATGATCAACAAACTGTTGTATGAATAGATGATCTGAAATGTTACATGTGAGTGGGGTGTTTAGTTTTTGAATGCACAAAATTTGGTCTTTAGATCCAAAGGGCCTAACGCAAACGGAGCATCCTGTATACTGAGTTATGTGTTACCTGATCATGGACCAGTTAATGTCAAACCAAAACATTTAATAAATTCTCTCTGTTTGTTAGACATATGTAGATAAAAGCACCAAAGGAAACAAACACGCAAGATAGGAAGGGGTTCACTGCGAAAAACAAATCCCCAAGATTCATCTCAAGCGCTATTCGGCCACAATCATCTGTCCCGTTGATCTACTGTTGGCTGACATCCGCACTGACCTTTACTTACATTAGCTGCCATTATTTCACCATAAAGCCAGATTTATAGCTTCAGTGAATGCCAGGCTCCTAAAAATCTTGTCTTCTTCTCTTCTACATCTTGTCCTTCTCCTTCTTGCTCTTTATTTTCAAGGTTTCATGTCCATGCTCCCCAACGCCTCTGCTAGTTTGATGCTTAACAGTTGAGAAAGTCAGAGTCACTGCTGGCATTGTAATGGACAATGTGGATCAGAAGATAACACTCAGAAATTAAATGAAGGGACAACTCTACGTCAGAGCATCAAGCTAAACTTTTGTGTAAGTAAAATACAACCTCAAATTATACATTTTTGTCTGTTTAGTATCAGACAAAGTGGAAGGTTTAGGGTGTGAAAAAACCCCAACTTCATCAGTGGGAAAGAAGCTGTTTTCCGGCATGTTTGTGTAAACTGTGCTTCTTCCCCGATGGCCTGCAGGCAAACTGAATGCATCGTCTCCCAGTCAAACATGGGCAAACAGAGCCGGGCATATCCTGACCAAATGTTTCTGTTTTGTGTATTTGATCTGGTAGTTTTACTATCCATGTCTGCTTGGTTTGCATGCTTCATTGGTATAGCTCACAATACATACAGTGAAAATCAATGTGTAAAAACATACTATTAATTTGTTTTCTTACTGTCAAATATAGGAGGTCAGTTAGAAGTGGCAAACTCCAGATGTTCAGAATAAAGACATTTTTATTACTCTCTTTAAATGCATAAATTCACAAACTACAACATTACTATAGCTTTGAATAATGTACAAACGTACAGATAGTTCACAAATTCTACCCTTCCCATTAACATTTAAACATTTTTTTTTTTTATCACAATACCATGGCGCTGCTGTGCTGCAGCGCCACAGAGGAGCGCAGAGAAGGACAAGAGAGAGAGTGGAGTTGTTTTCAGAGATTATGTTTTAAGAAACAAGAGATTAGCCTGAATCATCTGATTCAGAAAATGAAATTACATTCAAACTGCAGCAGGGTTGTCATCCAAAAAGTACAGAAGCCTGTACATTAATCATGTGTTAATCAAAATTAATGTATAAAAAAATGTGAATTTATGCAGGATTAATGTGTTACTTTTGACAGCCCTAATATACAAACATACACAGACATTATATATGGGAATGAGTGACACTGGCACTTATAATTCACCACTGTCTCTGATTAAATACAACTCACTTGCTGTGAACTTACAAGGGAAACAATAACCTAGAAATGTTTTCAATGTGAATTGATTTTCAATGTCGTTATTTCTGATTTTACGCACCACAAATCTGGAACGAACTTCCAGAAAACTGCAAAACAGCCGAAACACTGAGTTCCTCTTTAGAGTTGTCTTTGAATCATAATCACTAGAACATTGACCAACATATATGATATCATCATCGACACTTTTAATGATGGCACTCAAAAAATCTTTTAATTTGCTCTCAAATTGGTGCCTGATAGATGTTTTAAGACTTTTTCTTTTTGTGTTTTTATAATGTAAAAGCTCTTTGAACTGCCTTGTTGCTGAAATGTGCTATTCAAATAAACTTGATTGATTGATTGATTGATTGATTGATTGATTGATTGATTGATTGATTGATTGATTGATTGATTGAACTGGCACATTGCATTCGTCACTGGCAAACGTTAGCGACTGGGTTAAATTTAAAGCTTCAAATCGTTTCTCAAAAGCCAAAGATCCAGAACTTCTGCATGAAGCAAAGCGTAGAAGAAGAGGTTGGTTTTTACCAGGCTAGCAGTTCATGAAATACACTTAATTTTGAGAAATATAGCTTATCAGTATCTTGTACCATGAGACATTGTCAAACCCCTGTAATAACTCTTGTGAAGAGAGTAGATTATGGTATAACGCTGCGTCCTTTTTCATATAGGTTTATCATTGTGATTTTTGTTTTTAACACAAGTGTGGTTACATGGAGAAAGAAAGACTAGAGTCAGGACGGGCATGCTCAGAAAATCCAGCCCATGATTTGTGAAAGCACTTTGCATTTCACCTGCAGATAAAACTGACCTTCAATGAACGTTTATGTTTTGGAAGGAAAAATTTAATATAAACTTTAAAGAGGACCGATTCAAATAAAATTGCTAATGCAATTGCTGTCGGCCCAGTTCCATGTCGGTGAGTGATTGCTTAATATGATGTTGGTTCACTTACTGAGGAAGTTTGAAAGGGGCTGAAGCCTAGTGGCAAAGACATTCTTGTCACACAGATTTCTCAAAGCAATTAAGGTTCGGCATTTTATTTTTCTTCAAAAATACTATCATACAAAATATTAAAAGCTCTAATGACTAAAATCTCGATTTTCCAGGTTTTCTTCACACTATTACTGATTTCTTGCAAATATATTTCCACATGCAGATTATTAGCAAATGTAGATCTTCCCAAAATATATTTTAACACTAAATGACACATGTTCTTCTGATCCTTTGGACAGCACCTTCATAAATAACCTTGATTAATGACAGACAAAGACAGAATGCTATTACATGGCTATTGACTTTAAATCGCCAACATCAGGCAAGCTTCAGTATCCTCAATTAAAACTAATTTACAGTAATTAGCACTGATTGAAGAGCAGACAGCAGAGATTGGATAAACTGAGCTGATTCAAGGACGGTCAGAGACATTTAGGTTGGAAAAATTTAGCATGCATCTGGGAATTTATTTCTTCAAATCAGTTTTGTAGGTGCAGGAGCTAATTGAGCATACATTTGTGCATATGTGCGAGTTCTGTTTGCGCACATAGAAAAGGCAGATTTAATTTTTTATTATATCATTCATACAGGAACTAAAAGACGATTTCACTTGCTTTGACCTTGCCCTGGAATGACCTGAGGTGTTTACATGGCTCATACTTCATTAGCTACTCTGTAATGTATTTAGGTTCAAGACCATGAACTGCTTTAGGTCCATCAACACAAGTTAAGATTATACCCTTTGATAAACAGGGAGCCAGTGCAGTAATTTGAGAGCTACTATAATGTGGTCCATTTTCCTGGTGTTCGTCAATTGTCTGACAGCAGTATGCTGGGTGAGCGCCAGCAGCCCAATTGATATATATATTTTTTTTAATAGAGACCTGTATAGATAAGAATAAAATAACCTAGTTTATTGAAAAGAAAAAAAAAACATACTCAAGTTTATTTATGCTCTGGTTGGACAAAACCTTTTGGTCTGGCAATGTTTTTATGGTGTAAATTAGGATTTTATTAACAACTGTATCAAATGTAAATGTCTAAGATCTAGACAGCATTGTGATTAAAATATGTGATACAAAACCTTTACCAGTGTCTGCATTGATATCTGAAAATCTGTAAAGATATTGTTTATATATATAAATATACATCAAGGAGTAGCTTAATTGACAAACTTTGTTTTGAATTGTTTTTGCTAAAAATTATATGGAATCTGGAGTGAAATCTACAGCTAGTCTTGGGCTTAATTATAACCTATTATAAGCAATATGATTTTCATGGGTGTGATGTGAAACATTGAATTTTACCTTAAAGTAAAAAAAAATATAGAAACAAAAACATTAAAGTAAAAGAAAAATATATATACATTATAATAAAGTATAAAACATATATAATCTCCTCACGTTCAACTGCATCTGTAAAGTAAAATGCCGCTCAGTTTACCCCCAGAATTAAAAAAATGATCTTCATCAAATCAACACCACATCTGGCATTAGGTACACATTCACAGTACATGTTTAATAGTGCACTCTGGAGATTTTCCTGCAGGCAGCAGTCATTTGTGTTTGGGAGCAGATGCATTTATGTAGCAGCAATCCTTCGCATAGTCATACAACTACTTAGAACTCCTCGCTTAAACTCACTTGCATTAATAAGTGATGATAATGTAACAGCCTTTCCCGCTGGTGTTTAGTTTGGATGGGTATCTTTTTGGTAGACTGAACTGGCAAAACATTTTCAAAAAGCTGTCGAAGTATACACACTGGCGAAGTTAGCACCAGCCGGGGAAATGGGAATGAAATTAAAACACTCATTGAACAATTTTGTGTCCGTTGACAGGCATAACTCTTATCAGAGGTGTGGGAACACTGCTGGCCCTCTGTGTGTGATCTCACCTGAAGTCTGGATACACTAACTGGGTCATTCAGCTTTTGCAATTATTTCTGAAGGGTGTATTCACACATTACACGTTTGGTCCGCTTTAAACGAACCAGAGTTCTCCCGTTTTGTGCAGGTAGGAATACACTCAAGTGAACCCTGGTTCAGACAAACAACTGGAAAGAAACCTGCTTTTTGAGATGTTCTCAGTCTGCTTCCAACTAAGCTGAGATCTGGTTTGCTTCTGGTGTGAATAAAGACCCGCCTTGATCCGACCCAATTACAGGAAATAAATGGTTTTTGGACTTCACAAGTCACCATTCCCTGACCTTATGGTAAAATTGGGCCCTTCAGTGTTGCTAACATTACTGCTGCATTTACTGGCTGAAGACATTTATGCAGCTGTCCTGAGTTTAATTCCAATCCTCTGTTCCAAGTCTTTTCCACATCTATCTGCTCCCTTAAGATTACTGTCAAATAAAGTCCAATAGTGCCAACACATTTTTAACAAAAAAAACAGTATTAGATGTTTGAATAAAATCAAGGTAGTATTCAGTCTGTTTATGGGTTAATTATCCTTCCACTAAAGCACAAGCAGTTTGTACTAAACATTTCTAAATTATGTTTGAAACAGAATGACTTCTTTAAACCTCCGAGAATATAAATTCCTGGAAAACTGAAATGTTTGGTTTGAAACAATACATTTTCTTAGACATTTTATGAACATAATGATATTATTCAGAGATTCTGTGTGATTAATTTGATTACAAACCCAGCAGAAAGCATAAAGTTCACAGTTGAAATAACAGCAAATAAAGCTAGCAGAGGAGAGGTGGTCAGGTTGTGCTTCAGCAACCTAGCAGCAGAGCTGCAGATAGCTCAGGATAACCTAACCTCATTAGAATGAGTCATGAGAGAGCCAGAGCGAGGGAGAACCATCTTTCCGGACTGCATCCCCCCCTGTTGGATCAGGATACACACTATACCTCATGCGCTCCACTTATTGCAGTTTTAACTGTAAGCTTTATCAAAAAGAAATGTTCTAAGGCTAAACTTAAAGTAGACAGGATGCTATGCTACCTAAATATACTGGAATCAATTGAATTGGAGATATGTCCATATGGTAAGCTCTGATGTCATAGAGTTGCATGATGCTTTCTACACAAAATACTAATTATGTGTACAAAGCATCTCAAAATTGGTTCAAAAGTTGAGCAACTGTGTAATTAATAATAACTCTCAGCCTCTCATAACCCACATTGTGATCCATTCAAACTGTGATCCATTTCACATTATCTGGAATACATTACCTGTATTCCAGGCAATGTGATAAACAGAATATACCTTTTGTAAACAGCTTTCACCACACAGCATACATAATTGGCAAAGAAGTTATCTCACCTTGAAAAGTTATTCATTTTTTATATTTGCCTAAGCAAGTATCTGGGTTGAGAGGAGACTCCAGCCATTCCAGCTGTGACTGGTACATTAGCCGGGACCCTGAGCCATGCATGTGTCAGGTTCCTAAAAGGACATATTTCCTTGCTCTCTCTCTGTCTGTCTCTTTCTCTGTATCTCTCTCTCTCTCTCTCTCTCTCTCTCTCTCTGTCTGTCTGTCTGTCTGTCTGTCTGTCTGTCTGTCTGTCTCTCTCTCTCTCTCTCTCTCTCTCGGTCTCTTTCTCTGTATCTCTCTCTCTCTCTCTCTCTCTCTCTGTCTGTCTGTCTGTCTGTCTGTCTG
>CAEFZX010002954.1:0-15558 GCA_903066825.1 Alfaro cultratus | reverse complement strand
TTTCAAGTTTTGTGTTTCACTTAACCTCATCACTGGTCAGTAATCTCCATGTATAAATCTACAATGGGTTTAAACATGAATAATGTAAAATACAGAAGTATTAAAGTAAGATGTAATGCATGCATTATTTTTCTCTATCCCACCATTGACAAGCTATTAGTCTTAATAATTTGAATAGATTTAGCTACTGCTTGTCATGCTTTGCTGGCAAACCAGAGATGATGTTACAGAAAGCAAAACCAATAGATTATGAAAGTGTCCAAAAGACTGAGTCCTCTGGTACCTCACTGATAACTGTCAAATGGCTTAACTAAAAATATTTGAGTTCTTCAAATTGAGTGTAGTCAGAATGCTTGAAAAATAATTGAGATTACGGTTCTGCACTATGTACAATCCTAACCCTGTATACAGTGACAGCTTTACTTTATGGAAATGTGCCACCCCTTTATAATTGTGGTCCAGTTTTATAACAGAACTAGTCACATAAAAGTATTTAATCCTCATTTTTCAATGTGCTCTGAAAAGTCTTTACATTATTAATTGATTTAGTTTATACTGCATATTGCATAAAAAGAAAAAAAAGGTTTCATTAAATATTCAGCACAAGCATGAGTCTGACAAGTTGTAATCATCCTAGATGTCTTAGCATGTCAAAACTGATAAGTTCCTTTAAAAATGTAGATAGAAATAGAAAGTGATGAGATACTTGGATTTTTTTTTCTCCAGTAACTTCTGTCTCCAGTCATAGTGTTGTTTTCTTTTTAAGTCTTGAAGACTTCTAAGTTGTTAGCATAGTAAATGTGTTTTTCATTTTTTTTGTAGCATGTACTAAGGCATCATGCAATGCTGAATGTATTTATTCTCATTTCTACTCACCATTTCGATCTATTGCAAAAGGCGTGTTAGTGGTGGTGATCTGGTAGTTGCAGATCTGACTGTACTGTGGCGAACAGTCCTGATCTGTGGCCTCGACTTGCAGGATGCTGTCATAAATCTTTCCTTCTGTCACAGCAGCTCTGTACTGTGGCTCTCGAAACACGGGAGCAAACTCATTCACATCATTGACCTGGATGTGTACCACTGCCCTGCAGACAACACACAGACACAGGGGAGGGGAAAGTTCAAACTAAAGTATCATCTGCATAGAGTGTTATACAGGTTAAAACTGTTTTTATTCCAGCTTTTGGAAATAAAGGCATTCTCCTTGTTCTGTTTACATTTTAGCAAAGAAGTTATTTCCCTTTTTCAGTTAAAGTGCAAGAAGCAGATATTTGAGAACTTGTTAATCTGACAGGATGAAGCAAACCGTCTTGTTCCCTTCATCCCCAGTTAATTTCAAGTTTTGTGTTTCACTTAACCTCATCACTGGTCAGTAATCTCCATGTATAAATCTACAATGGGTTTAAACATGAATAATGTAAAATACAGAAGTATTAAAGTAAGATGTAATGCATGCATTATTTTTCTCTATCCCACCATTGACAAGCTATTAGTCTTAATAATTTGAATAGATTTAGCTACTGCTTGTCATGCTTTGCTGGCAAACCAGAGATGATGTTACAGAAAGCAAAACCAATAGATTATGAAAGTGTCCAAAAGACTGAGCCCTCTGGTACCTCACTGGTAACTGTCAAATGGCTTAACTAAAAATATTTGAGTTCTTCAAACTGAGTTCAATCAGAATGCTTGAAAAATAATTGAGAAAAATGTTGCTGATCACAACAGTAAGATGATAAGTGTGAAATATTTAAGATAAAGGGGTACTGAAAGCTGTGAGCATCACTATGAGTTTGGTTTCAATGTAAAATTTGGACCAAAGATAAAACAAATATTCAAGATTTTGCTGTTTAATTATTAACCTTTTGTTTTGTAATATTAAGGAAATATTGCATGGTTCTCGAGATGTTTTTCAAAATTCATTGTTGCCTGTAAATAAATGAATTCAACTATATTTCAGAATCAAATAACACCAATATCAACCCATGATGCCATTTTCTTTCTTAGTAACTGTCAGTCAAGAAAATAGTGTTTAATAAAGGTTTGCTGTTTGTTTTCTTCCCCCTGCAAAGGTAGATAAAAAAGACAAGAGACTAAATAAGCAGAACAGAAGATTTTTTTATGTAACTGATGAAAGGTCATGAGTTAGTTTCAAGTTTCGCATTTCATTTAACTTCATCCCTGCTCAGTCATGCCTTGAAAAGCTTAGCCACAGCTTTTACTCATTCTATAAAACAATATCTAAACCAACAAAGAGGATACATTTTTATGTGTATTAAAGGAGGTTAATTTGTATTAAATATTCATTTGTGATTTCCTTAATTAAATCAGACATAAACAAATGTATTTCTTTTAAAAAACAAACTTGCAAAAATAGTCCTTTGTTTAAATAAATTACGGGCAGAGATGACTGACAATTAACTACTCGAAAGCAAAAGTAGTGTGTTGCTTTAAGACAAAGAGATACAGATTAACATGTACCTTTGAGGATTAGCAGCTGAGCACCACAAAATCATTTGACTAAAAAGATCTGTATAAAACAATCCAGCTACAACTGTAGCAGACTGGAACACCGGGAGGATGGAGACATTTTCATTCTGTCTTATCATCTTTGTCCAGCATACACAAACAAAGACCAGTTTTTAAGCCTCAATACACACATAATTTAATATAAATCCACCCAACAATGGCAAACCAGTACTATAAAGAAATAAATATGTCAGGAAAAGGCAGTGTTGCTGGAAACAAAAGAATTTAGTCACATATTTAAAGCTGGATTCATTCTAATAAGTTCAGTTAGTTAATTTTTACTTATTACACATGCAGACACACCTTTGATCAGGGCATCAATGCTATCTCAGCTGAAACTCATCATTTCATGATGAGTTTCATGAAACAGTTATGTTTCATGAAACATAACAGTTATGTTAACAGTTATGTTGTTCTACATTCGTGCTTTAGTCATTTCTTTGCTCTTAATAAATTACTTTTAAAAGCTGTTTAGCATTTTAATAACCAACTAAATTAAGTAATTAGGACACAACAAATAGCAATTTCAACTGGCAAATTACATAGTAATAATGAAAGTACTTTCATGCAAATTCATTGCCTTTGCATTGGCTTTCAATATCAAGATAGCTACGTATTTTCCAAAGTTATGTCAACTCAATTTTCTCAAATAAATATTCTGATTTTTTTTTTTTTTTTTTTTTTTCTGTTAGGCAAAACGTTTTATTACATTTAGTTTAATTATTTCAAAAGCATGCTGTCAGCACCTATGATACCTATAAAATTGCATTAGCTATCATCTATGTGGATTTTCAATCAAAAATGTTAAACTTTATCTTAATATAGCGCTGATAAAAACACAAAGTATTTACATTAAATAAAGACCTTTATCATAATCAACTTTGCATTAAAAGGTCCTTATATAAATGTTACAGATCCCGCGTGTCAGGACTGCTATAACAGTGATGAGCACAATCTGAAAGATAATAAAATAGAAGTCCATGATGACGACCGAAGCGCTACCTTTAGCATCCAGATTGCGTTTTTCTTTATTTGTTAGCAAACAAACAAACCGTTTACAGTGTAAAGTATGAACGTTTTACATAACCATTGTCTTATAAAACTGATTTACTTTTCTCACAGGTAATAAGTGACTTCACACATTACCTTTTCCACATTTCCATCCTTCACTTAGATGAAGACAACCATCAAATAGGATAAATCAACTGTTTTAAAGCTCATCTGCCTTTAGCTGTATATTAACTGGCATAAGCATAAAAATGTACACTGACTTTCACTGAATACCAATCAAAATTAGAATTACAAGACTTACAAAAAAAATACAGAATTTAACTTTGTTTCAATTTTAACCTGAATTCCCACACTTCATGAACAAAGAATAGTTTCTCTACCTTTAACTTCGGCTGGACTCACTTTACTCTCATGCTCTGAGCTACTTTATGAGTCAACAAGCAACTTACGCTAAATATTATTCAAACAAACGCTAAATAAAATTCCTAAAATAAAGAGTTAGTACGATATCACTGCTTGCTAATCACCTCCTGTGGGACTTTCCCAGCGCGGGTTGGCATCCTGCCACATTTACCCTCGCCTGGTAAAACTGGCAACTATTGGCATAACAGTGCACAAAAAACGTAACACAGCGCTACACACTGGTCAAATAAGAAGTAAACATCTTACAGAGTAGTTTGGTGTGTTTCCACCGTGTACTGACCTGAAGGATAATAAAATAGAAGTCAGCAATGACGACCAAAGCGCTACCGTCAGCAACCGATTGCGTTTGAGACAAACCGGAACTCCGCCCCAAAACCAACCCGGAAGCAACGACCCCCAAATATAGGTTCCGCTTCGCCACTACTGCTCCCATCCCAAACCCCAGAAAAGCTCTACAAATGCAGGCGGATTGACATGCCGAAATGCAAACAAGATATCATTTGTTCACTTAAAAAAAATAGATTAAACTATACATGAAAATATTTCAAAATTATAAAACAACCAAAATAATGTGGTGGCATTTTTAGGTGCAAAACATAAACATGAAAAATGATAGTAAGTCAGCGATTACAAAACATTATGGACCAGAACAGCAATCAAAACTAACCTGTTTCAGGGCTTGATAAAACAAAAATGTACTTGTTTATAATTGCACATCAAGTAGAAATAAATTCTTTTACCACAACCTCTTCAAGTTCTGGACGCTAGTACAGAATACACAAATGAATATGTGGGTGACAGTGATGAATCGCTGAGTTTTAGGAAAGGTGGGATGTTAATGGTGATGCTAACAGCAGCAGAAGATGGTAATAAGATGCTCTGACAGATGAGAGCAGTACCAGTGTGCACAGTAAATCCCTCAGCCAGCCTTGTTTTGTCATATTAATGCAGTTCTCACATAAACATTTCCCCCCTAGCTTCGCCTCTCTCCCCAAATAGTGAGTGAGCAAGCATATGCTCCGCTCCTCTGGGACTCACATTTGTGAGCGTCATTATGTATTCACGCATACAAATGAATAGAATATAACTAAATGCAGTAATTGTGAAGATGTCTCTGCGTCCATATGAGTGGGAGTTCTCTGCTGATGGCGCACATCTGGTTGGAATAGACACCTCGTACTCTGGGGTGACTAGATATTTGTGTGTACTGCGAGTGTATGAGTTTGTGTTTCTGTGTGTCTGTGGCTTCATAGTCCTGAAAGCTTGCCAAGCTGGGCCCAAGGCCGCTGTCGCTCCCCATGACAGGTGTCAGTGTGCTGGTAGGGGTTCTCAACAAGTCAGAGAGACACAGAAAACAGCGAGGGCCTGTGTGACCCAAAGGGTGTGAGAATGATTACGACAACAAACTGGATAAAATGTATAGTCAGGGAGATGATTAGTCAAATAGTGTCAAGCTATATCACATAGTTAATGATAAAGCAGCATTTATTTAGTATCATTTATTTACAGGACTGTCTCAGTAAAACTTAAAATATTAGTTGGAAATGACTTGTACTCTGCATGTCTCATGTACTGTGTTTAGCTTATATTATTTAGTGTGATCTGCCTTTAAAATGCTCCCTCAACACTGATTTAGAAGACATACAATGTAGCCCCCCTGGTGTTTCACTAGTTGAAAGATAATGACAATAAAGCATATTTGCCTTACCCGGGATGCAATATCAGTCAAGAACTGGAACATTAAACCCCCGTTTGGCATCAAGCTGTGCGCTACATCAATTTACAGACAGTTATCATGTAAAATGATCTTGCAGACAGTGGATGAATGGCACTTTTTCTTTTCTTTGTAAATGGAGTACCTGACTTGATTTCAAACTCAAGTTCATGAGTAACTTGCAAGAAAAATGGTAGCAGTCCCAGCCAGAGACTTCAATCTGCAATATATAATCACATACGTCAGTGTTAACATGAATTCAGTGGTTTAAGTCTGCACTAACCTTTCTGTGACCTACAGTCATGGGTAAAAATTCTGAAACTGAAAAAAATCACATTTGTCACAAACACAAGTGTAATTCTTTTTGACGGTGGCAATTTGCAGTTGCTATGAAAACAGATTGAAATAACTGTATAAAAAGTTAATAAAATCGACTGAATCACAAAAGTTTTGCTCTGCCACAAAACGACCATTTCAGTGAGGTCAGGAGAAAGTGTTAGTGAGGGTACGGCAGCTCATATCACCCTGTCAGTCTGATTGAATTAGAAGAGCAGAGTGGTTGCTCTAAAAGGGTGTGGAGCCTGTAATCATCCTTCATTTGTCAACCATGGTTACCTCTAAGGAAACACATGCTGTCTTCATTGCTTTACATCAAAACACCTTCATGGACAAACAGACTACTGCTAGTAAAATTTTATCCAAATCAACAATTTATCATATAGTCAAGAACAGCCAGGAGAGAGGTTCCCATTCAGTGAGATTAAGACATCCCCAAAAAAGTATAAGTGCCAGGACTGTCTCCTGAATAGAATTCATCTAAGGTAATGTGTTGCCACCATTGCAGAGCTTGATCAGCAATGGGAACAGAAAAGGCCCACAGGCCCACTCACTATTTTGACTAAACACATGGCCATAAAAAAAGAATGGGGTAAAACCATTCTGATCTTTTGGGCTTTGGGTGTTTTGAAACCTGATAGTTTGGAAGGCTTAGTTCGAATGAGGACCAAAACTGCCATTTTTTATTACATTTTCAGCTGGTGTTGTTCACTATTATTTGATGTTTTGGCTGTGAGGTGGAGCTTTTTGTTAATACTTTCTCAGACTTAGAGACAGTTGTGTCTGTGATCATTCCTTGTTTTTGTGAGGAGTTTCTGCACTGAATTCACTCCTTCAAGAGAGACTAACAAGCTTTTCTTATGATTTCAGGTCCTGAAATCATAAGCCTCGATTCAACTAAAGAAACTCATTTTATAATTTAATTAATAATGAATTATTTATCAAAGTTATTGACAACTATATAGGCAAAACAATGATGTAAATTCTGATTCCCAGCATTTCTGCTTCCCTGCGGTCTATGACCTTAAACCCGTTCAGATCCTCAGGCTTTGTTTCAATCTTCTCCTTTTTTTGCTTTTAGGTCATTCTCTCTTTGCAGACCCATCTAGTGGTCAATCTGTGACTGAAGATAACATTTAGCTTCCAATGTGGAAGCTAAAAGACAAGGAAGACCATAGATTAGAGGCATCCAAAGTCAGTCCTCAAGAGCTGGTATCCTTCATGATTTAGTTCTCTTTTTGGTTCAACACCCTGGTTGAACCCTTGGTTCCTCCTCAGCATGCCAATGTTCTTCTGCAGAGGCCTGCTAGCAAGTTATCAATTCGATGCAGCTGTGTTGAACCAGGGAGAGAACGTAATAATATGCTGATTTATCTTTTGCTTCTTCAAGTCTAATTTAACCTGCTAATATGAATATAAAAGGATTAATTTATTAGAGCTCTTGATTTTTTTTTTTTTTTTTGGCACTGGTGGCCTTTATTTACAGTATTCAGACAGGAAGAGGGCAAGAAGAGTATAGGGGGCAGGCATGCAGCCAAGATCCCAATGTCAGAAATCATAACACAGATGGCTGCATCTGTACTAATAGCCTCTGTATATGAGGCGTCTGCTCTATGCTTATTACAGGCACCTCCCTGTTATAAAGTGTGTTTGTAAGTCGCCTCAAAATACAATGGTCCACCATGTCTGTTTTTAACTGACACATTTCCAAGTTGTCTCGCTTGAGACATGTCCAAATAAGACAGAGAGTAGTTAGCATGACTATGGTCAACAGTTTTAACTAAACCTGTACCAACTTTCTCACGTTTGAGTCAAAGCAACTTTGATTTCCATCAAAGAAAAGCAGCTTTTTAAAAGTCAATAATTAATCAGAGAGGTTCTAACAAGAGATTTGATTGCTACATTGTACCGAATTAATCAAACTGTTTTAACCCACATGCTCCAAATATTCAAATATAGCAGAGAAATGATAAACAATAATTTTCTTTTGTTCTTTTAATGAGCTCAGCCCGTTGATTACTGTGGAAATATATATTTTGTTTAAATATTTTTGTTTAAACATTAAGCAAATCTGAGCTGATACATAACAGTGAAAATGACTGAGATCCTAAGAGTTCATCATTTGCATATAACACCTCGGTGGTGTGGGAAAAGTTTTTGCCCCCTTCCTAAATTACTATTTTTTGCTTCTCATACTTGAGTGTAACAGAACAGAAAATGTTATCCTCAAAAGACTGGTTGTGGCAGAATGTATTGATAAAGTACCCATTACCAGACTGTTAAAATTTTAATAAATACCTGTCTCTGCATTTGTTGAATACTTCTTAAAATTAAATAATACTGAATATCTTGTCAAATTGATGTGATTTGGGAGATTACAAATAAAAGCTGCTTTGATTTGAATGATAAAATTATATTTAAGCACACAACTCTCATTTTGAAGGTTCTTTTTCTGTGTCCCTCCGGAGTTTAAAGGGCCGTATAAAAAGTTATGGTGAATCGAATTTGGCCCTCTGGTCTTGAGTTTGACATATGTGACCTAAATGATTTTCTGTTTACGTATCACTTTGCAAACGCTTAAAAAAAATTATCCAGTATATTTTGTAAAGATTTAAATATCTCATTAGGGATGTTTAATGAAGGACCTTTGAAACAGGGAAGATCTATTCAAGAGCCAGGTGAGGTATCAACCCAATCAAATCTTACGCAGAGATATTAAAGATAGGTGATGCATGTTAATGCCAGGCTGTTATTGTTCCCAGCTTATTTCATACTTATCTGTTCTCATTATCTATCAACACACACAACTACTCAAACTAAGTCCTCCCTGAAAACCTCTAACACACACCTCCACAGATAACAGAAAGGCAAGGGACTCAATTAATCATTGTCAAAAATTAGCCTGGGGGTTTAATCATTGCTTCTGTTGCAGAACTGGAATGAAAATAATCTACCTCAGCTACAGCAGTGGGATCAAAAACACGACACGGGATGGGGATCCCACTGGTGTGAAGGAAAATTCCACTTACCTTCGAAAAAAGGTAAAACAATTTCAATATTTTTCTTATTCATATGTCAGAACAGTTTTAAATGCTCGGTATTATGCAAAATCCACTTGAGTATCATATAATGTCGCAATTTTATCCACTCATCAAAAACATAACCAAAGTGTTGCTTTAATTCATTCATGCATGTTTGAGAAATCATTGAGTCTGTACCATTGAGCCACCATCACCCACAAGTCATGTTGCATTTGCTTTGCTTCTGATGTGATCTGAGTTTGAATGCTGCATACTGAAATCAAAGGTGTGGAACTTACAATTTTCAACTATGTCTGAATGGGATGCCTTACTTTTTTCTTTTTTTAAAATTAAGAATCAACTGACAACGTGGGGTTACATTTCAATTGTCTGAGTCCCTCCAAGGGTTCAAGGAAATGTTAGGCAAGTTATTCAGAAAGAACATTATGAAATTGAAAGCAGGTTGCTTTTAGTTTTAAGTATCCTGCATTCTAATATGAATGGAAATTTCATCACCAGAGATCAAGTAATATTGCTTCATTGTTCTGCTATTTGAGTAGCAGTAGTGATGTTAATGCTGCATCAGTGGCTTTAATGCTTTTAATGTATGGTATCAAATTATGCAGGCTGTGCTGTTGCACATAAGAAGGTGGTGTTGTAGCATTATTTAACAAACATAATTTATCTTCCTACAAGACTGAAACATCTATGTTTATGTATTGGGTATTTTTGTGGTATATTAATTTGCTGTGGTAGGTGTTTGGTACAATGGCAGTTTATTCAACAACATTGGACAAGCTGCAAGAATAAAGAAACACAAATTGCAAAAACATGGAGACATCTGGTTGTGATCTGAAATGGAATGGAAGCTATTGCTATTGCTTCCTGTTGTTTGGTAACTGAAGAAGACAGAGACATATGTTCCTGTTCTTGACATGTTATAGTTTGAACATGTTAACTTTGCTCTCCCAAATGCATTCTGTTAGCTGGAGATAAACAACAGAGTCCTAAACTATTTTTTTTTTCCAATTTTATGGCTTGTCTGCAGTAACAGTCACATCAGCTTACAGGTTTTGACAGAATGAGGTTTCACTCAAATTAGCATGAGTGTGACAAGCGTGAAGCTAAGATTCTTGGTAGAATAAAGAGTCGACACCTTGGCAAGATCACTGTCTGTGTGGAGCCCCCTGGTCTTCTCACTTCAAAAATTTATCATGACAGCTTATGCTAATGAGGCATAGCTTTTTGGCCCACTTCCTTTTTTTTTTTCTTTTTTTTTAAGAAATTTCTCTTACTTCAAGTACGTTTAGGCCTTTATGTTTTGCATTTGCATACATGGTTGTTATGAATTCCTGAAATCAGCCTATGTCTTGCTTGCTATAGTGTTTGTCTTATTTATATGGTAATGCATATTTATTGGTACGGATTGATTCAGCAGTGTGTTTGTGCGTCTGTGGGTAAACATGACTCTCCTTCAGCTCATTTTATGGAAATATAATTAGCCTCTCCAAATGGCAGTGGGGTTCGAACATACAGGTCTCTAAGATTTGCTAATGATGTCTTTAATAACTTCCTTGTTGTCAAGCATGAAGTGTCTGCATGTGCTGCTGTTTGGAAAAGCCCATTTTTGGGAATTGCATCTCATAGCAAGTCCACTGTCATGCTCTCCTGGAACCCTGGGTATATATTAACCCATTGAACTGCTGCCAGACACTAAACCTAATCAGGGTGGTGGTACATACATATGTCATGGTTTATATGTGGATACTGGGAGGACTTTTTATATGTGCCTTGCTTTGCAGAGTTACTGAATTAAATGCCCCTTGAGGCTAATTGCTACAAAGACACTTTAATGCAGCACAGAAATTGATATTTAGAAAAGGTCCAATTCCAACTGCACTATAACATAGATTTTTTGGTATTTATTAGAAAGATAACTTGGTTGTATGTAGGAAACATTTATCCAAAAGAATCATGGCTGATGATTCTTTTTCATTTAAAAAAACATCTCCTTTAAGTAATGCTATAGTCAACTGATTGGTCTTGGGAGTTTTTCTATTCAGCTCTTTAGAAAAGCTATTTATGCATAAAGCAACAAATGTTGAAATTTTTTCAGTTCCTACAAAGATTATTTTTAATGACTTTACACATGCCATTACAATTTGTGTTTCTGACTTATTTTATGTAATACTAGATCTGAATTATTATCGCTTCAGATGTTTTCCAACATTTATCCATTCTTTTTCTATATCAACTCCATCTAGCCAGGGTTTTGAGGTGGTTAGTGCCTATTGACAGAAAACATTGGGCAAGAGCTGAAGTACACCCAGGAAAGGTTCCTAATCATTTCCCAGCATATGCTTTATATAAATCTTTGACAGGTAACCTTGGATTTTACTGCACATTATTGGCAGTTGACAGGTGTTTTTAATAAGACCCTTCTGCCTTTTTTTTAACAAGACTGCAATTTTCCATTAACATCATCCTCTGAGAAAAAAATCTAAAATTAATTTCAACACTTGATTCCAAATTTATAAATCAATCATCCACAACTACCATTGTATGTTCAAAATTATGTGCATAATGACAGGACCTCCAAAGAAAAACATAATATAACTCTTGCTTACAGTATAGAAAAAGGAAGAGGGACATTAACTGGTGGCCCCAAAAAAAGCTGATATTTGGTTTTTTTCCAGCATACCTAGATCAAAACAAAGATGAATGGGCGACTAGCCTTGTCTTTAAACAAGACACAGAGTTCATCTGTAATTAATGTCATGACTTCTGCTCAATTTTTAGGTTGTAGTTTGCTAATCTAACACACACTATGAAGCAGTCTGATAATGGTATCAAGATGATCTCCTATGCAACATAATAGTTTTAATCTTCCACAAGCTGATACATTCACTAGTACAATATGTTGGTTCTAATTGATCTAATTGATTTTCTCAAAAATGAATAAACGTGGCTTTCTACAGCTGCTTTTGTAGGTCAGCCTAATGCAAAACCCTGAAATGAATAAAGGTGCAAAGATTCAGTTATTCAAATTTCGTCCTAATAATTCTGCTCTCTGCTGTGCAATTATAATTATGGTATGTGTACAGAAACACTGAGTAGCTCCACTCAAGCATATCATCACTGGCCATTATACAGTTAGGTTTTATTATCACGAAACACATTCTCAGCTCCCTATAGTGGTTCACTGAGTGACCACTTTTATAAATCTACTGACTTCACATGTTCATACTATACTTGGCACTTGGTTCTTAGTAACTAGTCCCATTATCTGATAGCTTCACCATGGCATTGACCAAGAGGCATAGTTCTGATCAAGCTATGCAAAAAAATACTCTCATTTTTCATTACATTATATTTATCCCAAAAATCTACAAAACTATACACCAAGAATATGCATAACCAAAGGGAGAACATTTTCAGGAATGGAAATTTGAAAATGTTCTTAGTCATGGATTCACTTATTTACAGATTTTTCTGTAGAAAGTAATTCCAAACTGTTCACAGAATACTGACCTATTTTCAGATATTTTTTCATAGAGTATAATCTTAAATATTTAATAGAATATGCACCTTGGGAAACTGAAATATCTGTAGGTGCTACTTGATGGACTGCACCTCTGACAGCGGTGATAAGGAAACGCTTGTGTTTGAGTTAGTGCTAAAATGCATTCCACCTTGGTTATTAATGTATATTAAGTTATATTTGGCATCTGAACTATATTTGGCATCTGAACTATTAAAATAGGCACTTCTAAATTTTTCCAGAGGGTGTCTGAAGTGCCTGCAGATTTCAGCTATTCATGTGAACTCCTTCCAGCTTCTTTTTGTATCACACCTCGTACACACACTCGAACCCTAGACCCTGTCTATTGCTGATACGCTGAACGTTTATTTTATGTTACATCATATCATTAGATATAAGTGTTATCCATTAAAGTCATTGCAATGGAGATGAATCGTGGTGCACAAATGTGCTGTTGCTCACATATTTTGCAAAATATGTAAATAAGTCTTGGAAAATGCATCTACTTAGGAGAAAGTGTGTTGTGGTTTGACCAAAATACTGATTGATTCAATAAGCTTGTTCACAAATTAAGATTTCAGGTTTAGATAATGGAGCTTAGTGTTTTAACAACTTTGAAGACTGTAAAGTCCAAAGAATTGGATTATATGCAAGCTAAGTGTACCAACAGCATCTTCCCATATAAGAAAACAGCTTCTACATAGCTGTCCTCTGTGTGCTAAGGGGTTAATACACTCAAAATGTAACATTTATTACCCCTTTTACAGGTAGGAAACATTCCACTTCATTTGACAGAGGTCAGTCCAACATTATGGAGAATTAATTTATGTTTCATTTAAAGCTGACCTTAGCAGAAGCAGCCTCAAGGAGTTTAAGGTGAATTCATTTGAGCTTTAGATTTTGCTGACAGGTGAATAAATCTTTCTCTGGCAGGTGTATAAAACACATCAAAGAAAAATGTAAAACAGTTTGACTCCAAAAGGCAAATTTGAATGCAAAGAGTCCTAATCATAAGTGTTTATAAAGCCGCCCGTTGTCATGGTTACCGATTCAGTCACCAAAACAGCAGCAATGCAACACTTTATTGTCTCTTAAGGAAGATGCATATGTCCAAAGTTTGACATGGCATTTTGAAAATAAAAACATCTCATTTGTATGTAGAAAAAAAAGCAGCTCTGACAGAAAGATTTGTACAGCCATGGTAGAGAGAGCATCCATTTGTGAATACAGAAACAGCCTGACAACACACACAAATGCTGAAGCTGGGAGCAGACGCAGAAAGCCTGGCAGACAGATGGACAGAATCGAACGGAGAGAACCCATTGAGCTTTCGGAAAGGGAATAAGTGGGTTGGCAGCTATTGGTAAGCAGTGCAGTAGAACAAGGAGGATAAAGAGAGAATTTTAAACTCATCTTGTGTCACTCCTGATCCTCTACCCTGCCCTCTTTAGCTGCTAAATTTCTGGATTGCCTTCTTCCATGCCTGTTGACGTGTCAAGCGTAATTTGAGTACAGCCTTAGGCAGAGATTCTTCTTTCTCCCTATTAGCTTCTTTATAAATTCGAGCAAGCGGGCTGGTAGTGCAGTGGAAGGCGAGTGTCATCCTTTGAGATTTGCCAGCCGAAGGACAAGCCATTTAAGTGCTCCCAAATCCACTTAACCTCCAACATCTACCTGTCTGTACCAACAGATCCAGGTTCGTCTTAAAGCAGACCTAAATGGTGTCAGGGAAAAAAGTCAGATTCTCAAAATTGATATAAAACATAATTAACAAAAATTGAGGTGGAACAATAGAGGAAATTCATTGTATTATTCCACCTCCAACTGGTACCAGAAGTCCTGAGTGTTCTTTTTTAAAGTTTTTTTTTTCCATCTCTAGTAGCCTTTGTTTGACCGTGGTCAGAAAGGAAAGCGGGTGGTGAGAGAGGGGGAAGACATGCAGCAAAGGTCAACGGGCAGGGATTTGAACCCCTGACAGCAGGACTAAGGCCTGGGTCGCGCCCTTCACCCCATGACATGACCTTTTGTCATGTCATTGCGCCCATGACAAAAGATCTTCCGTGTATGTTGGTGCTAAACCTTTCAATGATTTGTAAACAAACAAAAGTATTTTCAAGTCTATTATCTGAGCTACAGGGAGCCAGTGTAAGGACTTTAGAACTAGGCTGATGTGCTATTTGTTCTTAGCTTTCGTGAGAATGCGTTTAGCACCATTCAGGATCAGCTGCAACTGTCTGACTTTTTTAGGCAGAACTGAGAAGGCACTGGTGCAGTAATTACTTCAAGTCCTAAAATCCTGGAAATGTCCTTTAGGTGACAAAAGGCCGACGTTGCATCATAAAGAGAGGAAGAGGAGTGGCAAACAAAAAGCCTTTTAGGAGACATGATGAGAATGAAAGGGATTGTCAGAATATACTTGTGTTGGAAAAGAGTACAATGCTGTATATACTAGCCAAAATGATTAATGTCTTTACTTCTTTGCAGAAGTGAGGGTAAGAGCAACTAACTAAATAAGACTGAACTCCATGTAGTGGACAGGGAGTTGTCCCTGCACATTAAAACTATTTCAGACAGAAGTCACTTCAATGGAGACTAATGAGCGTAACAAACTGCTTTTATCAGTAAATCTCTTTAAACTAGTCCACTGGTGTCCATGAGGTAGTGAGAAGAGTGGCTGAAATAGGAACTTAAAGAATACCATGAATGTTTTTTGACAAATCCTTCAAGGGGAGTTTTTTTCTGCATACAGACTCTTAAACTACCTGCAGTCTGCATAATCTTGCTGGTCATGTTTATTGTTCTTGATGGATTTTCATGCTGCTGTGTGCGTCGTGCAAGTAACTCTGCAGGCAATTTTACTTCCTCAGCATTCTCCACAGACTCAGCACACACAAAAGCTCCCCCATATCTGTGACAGATGGTGCTCTTTGTGGTAAATTACAAGCAATTTTCTATCATTTAGTGTCAGGTTTCTATCAAGACAAACA
>CAEFZX010002953.1:0-18085 GCA_903066825.1 Alfaro cultratus | reverse complement strand
TGTCACAGGTGTGACTCTGTTGATATTATTGCTCGAACGGCGCATGCGCGAAGGGAGTATTCAGTGCTTTCAGCACCGCCCTCTGGCGGTCAGTAGGGATGAAATAGAACTTACCTGCGAGTCTTTATTCAGGTGTGCCAACAGCTCTTCTAGCTCATTCGGCCTGAACACCTCTCGGGAGTAGAAGCCCATCTCCAGCTTGCGTTTGATGGTGGAGTTCCAATGGTTCTTGACTGCGTTGTCTGTCCTGTCATCAGGAACCGTAAAATGAGATCGTCAGGGGATCGGGCAGGCTTTTCCGGAACCAACATAAAGGACTTTGGAGTCAGCAAACCTTCCGGGCAACAGCTTGGCAATCTCGGCCCAGCGGTTTCCCAGCAGGCAGTGGGCCTTGTAGATGACGAGGTCCTCCTCGGCTGTCCATGACGACTTCTTCACGTTGGGGTTGAGGTGGTTGTGCCAGCGCTCTCTGCACTGCTTCCCCAGCCGACCCTTCAGATGCTTGGCCACCATTGCCCACTGCTTGTTGCCATAGAGATTCACGAGCTCGATGACCTGAAGGGAGAAATGTGTGGGGTTTCTTTTTATGTTTTTACAGACCACAGTTTTTACATCACAGCCTTGCAAAATTGTTAATATTCCTGGAAGTATATTTTGTCAAGTTACAGCCAGAAACTTCAATGGACACTAGGGGTGCACCGATAAATCGGCCCTTATTTCCTGAAGTTTGAGTTAGTGGTGGGCATTTATTGTATCGTTTATCATTCAACATGATAAATTTCTTATCATGATAAGAATTTTGATTTATTGTTGTCACGATAAATTTCAATTAATGGTGTTGAAAACCCCCCAAAACTGTTTCGTCTGGATTGTTAATTTTACTATTTTTCTTTATATAGAGTATCAATAAATTTGAAAATGTGATTAAATGTGGTTACTGTGAGCAGATTAGTGACATACATCACATTTCTTTATGTGACTGGTGTGCTAGGGAAGCACAGTAGTACTTGTGGTGTTCAGGACATGTTGCTGTGGAATATTGTCTCCGTTTCTCAGATATTGAGCTACCAGGATGTCAGGACAGTCATGAGGATGGAATACAGCAACAGTCTTTAGTCTAATCTTTAGATTTGTTGCAAGACTGACTACTACAGGAGATCCTTGCAAAAGTATTCACACACCTTTCAACATTTTCACAGGTTACCAGCATTACTGTATTTTATCAGAATTTTCTGTGATAGATGAACACCACACTCCACCAGAGATACGATGGGTATATTGGTTTCTTTTCACTTCAGTTTGGGTCATTCTGTAAGCAAAACGCTGCCCACCTTCTCGTCTTCCTCCTTGGTCCAGGGACCTTTGACCAGCTCGGGATCGAGGACCTTAAACCAGCGGTGCTGGCACTGCTGCTCTGTGTGACTCTAAAACAAAAAGCAGTATGCTCAGGATTTTAACTATGATGCCATAAAACATAAAGATTGTTAGTCACTCACTGGGATGAAGCTGGCTATGTGTTTCCAGTCACTGGATCCCAGTTTGTGGACCAGCGCTTTGAGCTGGTCATCCTGCAGACATCAACAGGTTTCAGGCCGGATGTCCCGCAAGGAGACACATAAACAGAGCCAAACGGGGACATGTTCCAACAATCACCTCATCTTGTGTCCACTTCACCTTCCCCTTCCCTCCGTCCCTCTGCTCGGCCACATCAGAATCAGTGTCCTGATGCATGGCGTCGTTTCCATCCTCACTGGAAACCAAAACAAAACAAAACAACATGGAGTACACATCAGGAGAACAGGTTTAGCGAGTTTAGCTGTTAGCTGGTGATCGGAGGCTAAATGATACATTTCCAGAGACGACTGTTAGTTGCATCGCGCTTTTGAGGTGAAAGCAGGGATTCCTCTAATCTCTCTGGGTTCACACAGAAAGCGCTTGTTGGAAAACAAAAAAGGCCCAGTCTGGGTTCAAGACTCCGGAAAAGGGCGGCAGCTCAAAAATGAACGTTCGGTTTACTGAACTCTATTTATTCAGGCAGCGAGATTGTTTCTAACACTGTTTGGTGAAAGAGAAGCTCCTTTAAACGAGTAATAAACCTCCAGAGAAGAACTCAGACAGCAGTGAAGAGTCTCTTACCCGCGCGGCCACCAGGACATTTCCCTCTGTTTTCTTCTAGTTTACAGTCACCCGGTGGTTCTGCCTACCGCCGCACGTCATGTGCAAATGTAAGAGGAAAATATCACGACGTTCACTGCTTTGTTAATATTTTAAAGTAGCAGCCAGCAGCAGTGGAGGTGGTTGGAGGTTTGAGCTGGACTGTGCAGCCTGGAAACCATCAGCTGCGGCGGAACGATCATTCCGTCCGCGCTCTGCAATTTCTATCTCGCGCCCTTCTCCCCGAAACTGCCAGAGCTGTGACGTAGCTGCGCTGCGGATATGCGCAGTGATCCGAATGGGAAGAGGGGAAATCATCCCTTCGGACCTTCAAAATAAAACAACTCATACTCTTAAATACCTGGTATTTGTGAAGCTGAAGAATAGAATCTGAAGAAGGTTTGTGTCTGTGAGTGACAAAGAAATATACACGTTTTTCTTCATACTCATGTAAGTGGATGGGTTGACCACCATTTGATATGGATCAATTGGGATAAAACTGTAAATGTAAGAGTTGTCTCATGTGTGACTCAGATAAAATAATTCAATTACCCAAAAAAAAAAAAAGACCACCTGCAGTGAAAACATTCCCCTTTCTTGTATTTACATTTCTGTGAGTATTTTGTGAACAAAAGTTTCATAAACATTAGTGTGAGATTTCCTCCTTTAAAAAAATACTGGAATTCTGGTGAAATTACAAGAAAACTTTTGAAACAAGCAAAATATGAGAAATGTGCAAGTTTTAAAAGCAACGCCTCTTCTTAGGAATGTCTGGATCAAGAAGGTTTTCTCCAGCATGGAGATATGAGTGATTTAAAATTCAATTATTTAGAGTTGTAACACAATTACTGCATTTTCAACAGCAGACTGAGAAACAATGCACAGAATTTAAACTCACTTCACTTCAAAATGATAATCTACCTTCCTCCTGCGAGCCATTCTCTCTGTGGTCCTGTACAGAGAGGAATCATTTGTGCTCAATAAACTGTAACACGCTTAGAATCATCCAAAATTATAAAACATGTTTCTTCTAAAGCTGTTTTTCCTTTGTGTCCCACAAGGAGAACAAAGGCAAAAACTGCCATGATTTTGCTGACAAATGCAAATTTAAATTCAATATTTTTGAAAAGTGTTAGAAATGACTAATTTTAACTAAATACATGTTAATTTTAAAATTAAACTTACAAAACAAAAAGCACAGTAAGGAAGCTTTGATATTCTTGTGATGTGTATTTTTGCTTTGCAACTTCCTTTTCCCCACATTCCTCCAGTGTTTGAACAGGACACCACCTTCTCCTTTACCTCGCTCTCTCTTTTTAATTTAAATGTAGTGGATCAAACTACAATTAACGTGCTTCTGAAAAATATCCTCAGGTCAACCATTCATATTCTCCTTTGGTTGAGCTGAAATTTGACCAAACATCAAAACATAAAGAAATGTTAGAATAGAGAAATCATTGTTTTTATTAAACTTTTCTTTTTCTTTTTGACCATTTGAAATCTCCAGGCTTTTATTTTGAAGGGGTGTCTAACTTCTAAAATCAGTGAGGTTTGAATGAATGGAAGCTGTGCTGCTAGCTGCAGCAACATTTCACTTCTCACCCTCCAAGGCATCTGTCCAATCAGAGAGCTGGAAATTCCTAAAATAACTACTTCAAGAGTGAAAGGAATTAAGCATTAATCTGTTAGAAATCTTTAAATTTCTGTTGAAAGCACAGCATGTAAATAATAAATCATCACACAATATACATATAATAAATATCAGTGCTGGTATGGTGGATAAGTAGTAATGGGCACCCAAATCAAAATCTGCCAAAGGCCCTAGAAAGCTTTGGGCTGGCTCTGGATGGGACTGGCTTAACAGTAATTGTTTTGGGGGGATTTTTCTCCTTCTTTTTTTAGGATCATTTAAATATAAAATTTACCGTCAAAAAAGGCAAAACAAATTTGAACCCATGTTTCCTTCCTTCTAGACATACACATAGCGACCCATAAAACAGGAAGTTGTAATCCTGTACATTTATACATTAGTTTTCAGAAACATTAATCGGCCTGTAGCGGGTCATCAGCTCTCAGCCCAGCTGCTTCAATTAACCAGCAGCTAAAACCCACCAGCAGCTGACTGGCTGTTTCCTGCCTCAATGGACGCAATGGAGAAAGCTGTTGTCTTCAAAGGTAAGGTCCATGTTTCTGAAAGCGGCCTCATTTCCATCTGATTAGCCCAAAGGTTTCATTCCAAACGTGTCTCTCTTTCTAGACGTCAAAAGCTACGAATACTCTCCGTCGGAGTTGGACAGGGCCTTTTTCGGGGAGCAGAGTTTCCTGTCCGTTTCGTCTCTGGACCAACTGTCCACGCCGAAGCCTTCTAACGCCGCCGGAGCGGACGGGTTTGACAGCAGGTCGTCCGTCCTGGCGTCCCTCTGCCTGTCGTCGGATGCCATTTCTCCTTCCGTGGTGTTCGCACCTTGCGGTTTCAACATGAAGGAGGCGGACAGCTGTAACCTCGCCATCCCGCCGCAGGGGAAGTTCTCCACCCCCCGCGTGCTTTCCAAAGAGCCCCGAAACTCCGTCTGTTTCGACCACAACCAAGCGTTACACTCGGCCTCGCAGGTCTCCTTGGATGTCTCCGTGATCAAGTCGGAAAGCAACAGCCCTAGGTTCTTCATAGAGTCCGGCACTCGGGAGCAAACGTGGAGCCCCAAACCCCAGCAGCCTGAAGTTTGTCCCGATCAGGGAGCCAACAGAGACGCTAACTGACTGTGGAGGAAACGTTGGTGGAAGGAAAACCAGACTTTGACGACTTATGATGACTCTCTCAATCAGGGTCAAACTACAGAAAGATTATTTTTATAAAGTGTAGTCTAATAAAGTAAACACATTTATTTGTTTCCATTAAATAAAATGCAGTGTGAAATAACATTTGTTACAGTTTTGGTCTCCATGTAGTTTTTATATTGAAACCATGAGGAAAAAGTCTTAACATGATTGTGGTTCCGATCAGAGTGGAGTGAATCGGGTCTCTGGGTCGAAGTCATGTTCCTGTAAAAAGTAAAACATTTGCTTTGGTAAAAGCTCCAACAGCAGTCCCCATGGATCACCATGGTGTCTGGCATTAAGTCATTTGTCAGGGAAAGTGATGTTTGCAGGGCACCAGCCCCAAGAATCACCATTTACCATCTCACCTGGTTAAGTTTCTTGAATTCTACCACCTGGAAGAAAATGTGTTCCAGGATGTGCTTGGCATCCCTGTGCTCTTTATCCAGCTTCGGTGTCACACCCAGAATTTCACCACATTTGCGTACATAAAACTCGAGGTCGTCATCTGTGCCTTTTATATAAAAAAATAAAGCATAACATATTTAATGGCTGGGTGAGACAATTTAAATCTTTCACTCTTGAAAAGCTTTACTTTACAAAATCGGAATCATATCCAGTCCATCATTGCATGTTAGTCAGGTGTTTACAAGTAGGTCACCAAAATGAGCTAAAACATGGTCAGTTGGGCAGCTAAATTTGCACACAGGCAGAAAACTGCAGTGTGATTAAGGAGATCACACAACTTAACTATTAATGCAGATTAGACAATCGCTGAAGAAACAGTTGAAAAGACTGATGCCTATTGGCTCTATGTAGCATTAAACTAACTTGAATGTTAGTTTAATGCGTGAAAGTTAAGTTTACACATATTTGGAATGTGCCATGCATTTGCATTGAACCACCATGATGTGTGTTTGGTTTGTCTCTAGCAGCTCTGAACACATCCAGATAGAACATTTTCCCTCTTTTATTCTAAAAATTAAAATGTCAATTCAGAATGGGGTTAACATTTTCAGATCCTGCTACAGAAGCAGAGTTTCCCTCTATTTGAGACCATCCACTTTCTCTGGATGATCCTGCCATCACAATATGTTACTGCTAATTCAGGGTAATATGTTTTCACCAGACGCTAGTAAAAAGCTTAATTTCAGTCTCTGACCAGAACACCACCTTCCAAGTGTTGTCCTCCATAGTGCCCATAAATTCACACCCTTGGATAGTATTTTACAAATCAATACATCAACAAAATTAGACTTGGCTAAATAAACTAAGATGGCAAACTACAAATTTGACAACTTATGGCTTTCAACAACTTTGTAATTTAAGTTTTCCTGATTCGTACTTTCCTTTCCAAATTAGAGGGACAGTTATGTCTTGATAGGTTTGTAGTTGTACTAGAAAGAAAAACTTCCCCCAAAAAACATTGAAGTTATTGAAATGAATGCCACAAAATGTGAAATGATGTAAAGGGGTAATTATTTTTGCAAAGCCCTGTCTGACGTAGTGGTAATGGACTTAATGTGCAAGCTACCAACTCAATAGAAAGTTAACCAGCTATTGGGGATTCTAATCTCCTTACATTTATTGGTAAGTTGGGCGAGTCGTACTTTCTCAGAGGAGAACGTTTCATCAAGATCAAACAGGTCCAGCATGGGAGGAGGCAGCTCACTTAACGCAGGGGGAAAGACCTTCAGGGACAAAATAACATCCATCAGTGTTACAATCTCCTTCCTGCTCTGTGAATGCTGAATCCACAGACTCACAGCAGGCTGAAGCTGAGGCAGCGGCGTCTCAAACTGTGGAGTGATGAGCTGAAGTGGCTCGTGTTTCACATTGAGCTGCTTAAAAGAACTGCAAACACATTGTTTTAGCTATGAGAGAGAAAAAAGCCAGGCGTGTGTCGAACGCTCGCTCCATGTACCTTATGACTTCTGGTAAACTGTTGGGTGACAAATTGAACAAAGACATATCAAAGAGGGAGGTGAAGTCCCGCGGGTTCTCGTCTCCCTCCTGTAAACACACTCGCAGCTGTTCCGACAAGCGGCCCGTGTCTGGCAGCATTGTGTAGTCTGCAATCTAGGCGACACAACGACAGGAAGTGAGCCAATGGCGATCGCTTGTGGTGATGTTTTAGTACGGTCCAGTCTGCACACCTCGGGATCCTCTGCGTCGATCTGATTCAGCTGAATGTTTTCTGTCATGAGCCACTGAAGCACAACGTCCTGTGATGAAATGAGGTAAACTGTTTTATTTCTGTTTTTCCATGTTGTTCAAAATGTTCTAAAAAAGAAGCTAAAAAAAAATTCAGAGGTATGCTGTTGTTGAAATTATGTAGCTGATGAAGTTTAAAATCCCATAAAGCTACTTTTAGTGTTTTCTCCACTGCTACTTTCATGAGACCATAGATAAATATAAATTAACAAGAAAATATGGTTAGACGTAAGCAGTTAAAAATCATGCTTATTATGTAACTAGTGTCCCGGAGAAGTTTGTTTTCTTCTAGGTTTCTTTTTTTAAGAGCAATATTTGTGTTTTGGGGCTCTGATTGCTGTTATATACCAGAAAAGAGGCTGCAATTATTTTATTATTGTTTGTATCGTTATATCAATAAATACCAACAAATTTTGTGGCACCATTGGAAAACACACCTCTTTAAAACAGTAGATCTTCACCCATTTGTTATCAATCATTTTACAAAAAGTTCTTCAAACATTCGGACTTACCATTATTTTACTGTTCTCTTCCCTGTCTGTGTACTGATCACAGAACATGTGGCAGGAACCCAAAACGGCCAGTTTGCCAGACTCCTGTGTGAGACAAAAAACTAATTACACTAATTATATTTACAGGTGGTCATTATCATGAAGTTTGGGGGTAAAACATGTAGAAAGAATGAAATCCACAGGCCTTCCCGTGGTAGAAGGCCAGGACGGGCCTGTTGAGAGGGAAGCAGACAGAGCCGGTTGACAGAACAGCCACAGCAGGTTTTATCACGCTCAGTGTGGCTCCAAAAGGATACACAAATGTCAGAGCCCTGCAGAAACCCACACAGGTCAACTCAACTTCAGACCACAACAGCCATACCAACCAAAGCAACCAGCGTTGGATAGCAGAGTTGCTTACTGTGCGTTGTTTCCAATAGTTTCATCCTCGATCACCCCAGTTACCACTTTGCCGGCAGCTCGACTGACTTCTCTTAAAAAAAAAAAGAAAAAAAAAGAAAAAAAGAAAAAACAAAGAAAGGAGAATGATGAAATCTCCACAAATTAAAGAGCGCATTTCCATAACGACGACCAGAAGGTGACAGCTGACCTGTTCAACACGCCGTTAGAGACCAGGGCCTCCTTGGGGTGAAAGTATTTGTAGTACACATTCCGAACTACAGCGTCTGTTGCAGTGAAAGGAGAGAGAAAGATTGGTGCCGACTCCGACTGGGGAATCTGGGCTCTGCGTCAGACTGCTGTACGCACCGTTGTTGACCATTATTCCAAACTCCTCCAGGAGGAAATTGATGTTTGTGTCATATTTCATTTCTCCCCCCTCTCCAAGCATGACCAGCATGTTTCCTCCTCCGTCCAGGTAATGCTTCAGCACCTCCAACTGTGGAAAAAAATATGGGATAAGTTTGCACAAAATGATCTTCATTGTTCCTGAAGCTTTGTGTAACATTCCGCTGCTGTGAAATGCCTTAATGCATATCACCTCTGATGCTGTGAACTTCTCCCTTGGGCCGGCAGTTATCCACAGCTTCACACCCTTCAGCTTCTCTACAGACAGTTCTTCCTTTATACTGCGAGGGATGAAGATGAGCCACTCAGAAAGGAGGATAAAATCAAGTCATAACCAGGTTTCTTACATCTAGTTTTAACTTCTTAAATTGGCTTGTATGTAGCCAGTATGGAGGGTAAAGAGTGACAAAATTAAATACATAAATATGCCATAAAATATATACATCATAAAATGCATAATAAAATTAAAAACATCATTGAATAATTGATCACTGAATAATTAAATATATCATGAAACTGTGAAATATGCACATAATTAGATGTTCTGTGAAATAATTAAATCTACCTTTTAAATAAGTCCAAATAAAATAATTAGCCTAGTTTTAATATTGTTTTATTTTTATAATATTGTCCTAATGAGGTTACTGTATTTGACTCAGTGTTTCTTTTTTACCATTTTCATGGCTATTGAGCCATTTTTTATGTTTTATTCATTGTGTGTTGATGCAAAGTTTCCCGTTTGTCAAGAAAGCTCACTCCCCTCACTGTAACCAAATCTACCTAATGGTGTAAATAAAATGTATTTACCGATTGTCCTTTGAAGGAAAACTTTTGTCTTAAAATATATGTAATTATTTCACTGTGTGTTTAATTATTTCATGGCTCTTGTGGCAGCGCTATTGTCATGAAATAATTTAAACTGTCAAACTCAGAGTGCAGTGTGTATACCATCTCCATAAATTAAAATGTCACTGAAAAGTTCACCATATTTAGATGCACTTACCAACCTCCCTACACATGAATGGATTTTGTTTCACAATCCTCTCAGGGCTGCATGTATTCATATTACTTGTGCATAACTTTCTACCACTATCTTTCCCTTTTACTCAACTTTCTACTTCTATGTTTAGATGCAGCACTCTGTGAACACCAGGTTTATTTACCAATGACCTTTGGCAACTTACTCTCATTGTGGAGGATGTCAGTGATAGTCTGCTGGACAATTAAGTCAGTTTTCCTCATGACTGTATAGGGCAAAACATTGATTGGGCAGTGAGGTTACTCTTACCTCTGGATCTTCCACTGCGCTCTGAGTCTCTTCTGCATGTACTTGTAGCCATTGTTGATGCCAAACAGCTCTCTTTTAGAAGCATTAAAGATTATGAAGCTCTGTTGTTCTTTCTCCATCATTATTAATGTGCAAACTTAAGACTTCGGCTTGTGTTTGCTTCCATATACCTGAAAAACGATTTAAACTGAATATTAATCAAAGTCTCGTGCCTTCAGTACAGTACTACGTAGCTTAGAAAGCTAGCGCTAATGTTAGCACGGTTGTTTCACTGCACTTCATACAGCGTCAATAAAAATTAAGCCAGCATTGTTTCATACACATCACAGAAACCGTTTCTAAGACTTACCTTATTACAGATACATGTTGGCAGTCCGCAGCTGTAAGGACAAAGCTCAGAAACTGAGAAGCTAACGTTAGCTGCTGTCAGTATCTACCGCTAACGGGGTTGAATCACATTAGTGTGATCAGTTTTCCGGATATGTGATTAAAACAGAGTTCAGAAAGGAGATAGAAATACTTACTTCCGTTCAATAGAATATTATTTTGGTATAAAAGGTTATTTAGCGTTAACTAAATATCCTAAAGTTCTCCTTGAAGTAATGCATCATGGGAAAAATTGGTAACTAAGGGCGCGAACTACATAGCAACCGAGTGGCGTAGCTACGTGTCAAAACAATAGCTTCCTCTAAGGTTTTTTAATTCTTTTCGTGAAATTGGCTTATTGTAAAATTGTAGGTACCATATTTTATTAATATTTACATATTTAATTAAATGACAAGCAGGGATGGAGGAGGGAAAGATGACCGAGTCATCATACTTTTACTTTTTTAAATTTAATTTCCCCTTGGGATCATTAGTATTTTTGAATTTGAATTACTCCTAGGGTGATAATTAAACTTTTCTCTTACTTTTCCATAGAAATCTCCAAAACACTTTCAACACAACTTTTAGGGATTCTGCAAAGAAGGAAAACGTTGACTTTTGACAAAGGGTTGCACAGTGGCACTGAAAATAGGCCCCGGGTTTAAAATTATTTTCATGTATTTTGCATATGTGGGTTATTTCCTGGTACACTGGCTTCCTCACAGTACAAACATGGCTGAGTTTTAATTTTATTAAAAAGCTAATTCTTCCTTGCACCGTTTCCATGTGAAGAGATATAGAAAAGTCTCTGACATGCTCATTGTTTTTTTATGCATCCCTTTGCATTTTAATAAAAGAAAAATGGCACCTACTGTGTTCTGGGTTCTTCACCATCACCCTGTTCATTGAGCTGCTTCAACCAATATTCCTCACAGGTTTTAAATGCATTAACATTTTATCACAAGTTACAAGTTTTATTGTTACAGTGCATAATTCTCTTAATTTTTTCACATTCGAGCTAAATACAAAGCACATTTTGACACCAGTACAATAATTGAAGCAACACTGACTTCAGGATACCCCTGTAAGGAAAATTATACATTAAAAACAAGTTACCATGCTTTGTGTTCCATGTTATCAACGCACCACAGGTCAGAAATGTTGCAATAAAGTCAACAAAAGGAGTTAATATTGCATATTGACTCTTACATTATATGACATCATTGCATGAATGTTTCCAAGAAATATAGAAAAGCTTAAATCCACTCTAGACTTTTCTGTTTTTGGGAGTGTGTTAAAAAATAGCTCTTTCCTCCATTATTTTTTAAAAATACTAATTTATAAAATGGAAATATCTCAAGCTGATAGACAATGTTAGAAATTCTACACAGTCATAATAAACGGTACATCTAATTGTGTCTGCAGGGTTTTTCAGATATCACGTCTTTATTAGGTTCTAACATGGCTTATATTTTAGCCTCCAGTGTACAAACATATCACACTCATTCATAAAACTGAAAAAATATTATTCAAGTCCTGACATGTAAAACCTTAGAAGTTAAAAAGATTGTACCCCTTCATCCCCCAGGGAAAAATAATTTTAATATATGATATTTGAACATTTTAAAAGCAATCCTTCCATAAAACACACAGCAGAAATCACTCATAATTATAGCAAATATGTAAAAAAAAAAAAAAAAAAAAAAAGAAAAAAAAAGAAAAACTGCTATAGCTTGCTGTTCTCTGGGACAGATTTGACTCTCAGGACCCCTTCCTGAGAACACGAGGCTGCCAGGACCCCATCTCTTCTCCACAGCCGGCCCTGAGCCAGTCCTCTGCTGCTTCCTGCAGGAATCAACAATCACACACCAAAAACGAACACAAATATTAAGCTCAAACTGGAAATGGAGAAAAGTTTAGGAAAAAGGACAAATCTGACGTATCGGCCGATACCGACCGATACAGAAAAACAGCTGAACTGACTTAAAACGCTTCTTTGTTTAAACACAGACATAAATGTAATGAATTACAAATGTATTTGATAACTCTGCACCGGTACAGGACACACAGACACACTGATAGCTTCACAACCTTGGTAAGACATGTAAAAACAACAACTTTAATTTGTTAAGTCAGCGCAATTTAGCATATAAATTCTAAATTCTTAGAATATAAATTGCGCTGAAAAAACACGTTGACTATGTTGGCCAAACATGTAAAACTAAATTGCAACAAACCTTCTTTTAAATGGTTCAGAAAGCGCAATTAGGAATTCTAAATATAATGTAAAATACATGATATCACTCAGAATTAGACTGAATAGATCTGCTCTAATGGATCGGGCACATTGCCACTGATACCATATCTAGAATTTTTTTCAATATTGGCAACGATTTAGATATTAATATCAAATCGTTGCATCTCTAGACATTAACTGGCTATAGTGAGACTTGAAAATGGACACACCCCAAAAAGTAAGGTTGAGTAAGTTTAGTTTAAGTATGATTACATGCAAAGAGCCTTTCAGAGCATTTTAATAAACCCCAACTTGAAGGTTCCGGTACTACAGCATCTGTTGTCATGGTTGGTATGTCAACTCAGGGAAAATTAGAGCGGCAAGAGTTTATAATGATTTACACAAGTCACTTGGAGAAACCTCTAATACAGTGGTGTTCAAAGTTGGTCCTCGAGGGCCGGCATACTGCATGTTTTATTTCTCTCCCTGACTTAACATACCTGGATCAAATGATGGCTCATAAGAAGGCCAAAGAAGAACACTGACATGCTGAGAAGGTTGTTACTACCACCAGGGGGAGAACTAAAGCATGCAGGGTGCCGGGCCCTCCAGGACCCACCTCGGACACCACTGCTCTAAGAGGTCCTTGTTCCACCACTTCAAATGAGTGGGTCATTCATTAATTGAGCAGCACTCAGAATGGTGCCAACACTTATTTCGTATTTTGCTGTTCATTTTCACCATTGTTGTCCAGAACAAAGTGGGGCAGGTATGCGAGGACAGTGGGGTTACAAGAGGAGGTACTGACCTGCCCACGGGCTGTCACACTCGTACAGCATCCACTCGTCGCTACGGAAGGTGCTGTGGAACCACATGGCGTGGTCCAGGGAGGCGGTGAAGCGGGCCTTGTATTTAGTGTACGGCAGCAGTACTGTCCCCAGGAGGGCAAAGTCTGACACGTAGGCGGCCACACAGCAGTGCAACTTCATGTCTCCTTCACCTGCATGGGAACAAAAGCCATCTGCATCCACAGAACTTGTTCAATTATGTTTCTTTTTTTTTTGCCGTTATGGGCTGTTCAAATATTACCGATATGTCCTCGCGCTCTGGCCCAGAACAGCCTCCGCGGTTCTCCTGAAACATGGCGGTAAAACTGTGCAGGGCTGACGGGCTTCACCTCGATGGGAACCTCGGTAGCCAGAAGTTTGTTCAGGCCTTGTTTTGCACTCTCTGTCAGGTCTGGTTTACTGTGAAGCGAGCAGATCCTCAGAACACGTTCAGAGCAGAATGAAGACAGTTTGTTGTGCAGCGAGTTCTCATGTGTCCTTATTCTACAATTGTATTCATACTTTTTTAGGGGTGAGGCATTGCATGTCCGGATAATTCCCTATGGTTTTGGATGTTGTGCAACTTTTTTTTTTTTTTAACTTTCAGACAGCTGTTGTGATGCACAACCATGGAAACAAGGTGCTTCTTCTTACAACCAGTAGCTAATTAGCATCTCAAAAGATCAAATGATACCTGAACTCTGACCCCAGATCCCAGAGGAGTGGAGAAGGAGGCTTCAGGGATGAGGAGGTCCAGAGAGAGAGAGGAAGTTCAGACCAACTTAAATTTAAAATGTTTGAGTTATTCCCTCAACTAGGCCTGTCAAGACAACATATTTTGCTTGATGACAAATTGTTCCAGTAATTACAACGATAAACAAAATTGTTATTTTCAATCCATTTTCAAGTAATATATTGATAATGGTGTAATGATACACTCTCAAAGACCAAGAAACTTTAATTGTGTCAGTAAAAATTTAGCATAGGAATTGGAAGACATTTTAAATATCCAAAATAAACAACCAAAAACGATAAAACAGAAATCAAATCCACACATACACACAATCAAAACTATAAATAAAATGGATTATGAAGTCTATGTAAACAAACTTACCCTTCAAAAAAAAAAAATCAGTGGAATCAAAACTGTTAATTTTGTTTTAATTTATCTTGAGATTAATTAATTGCTTACCTCCAACAATGATTTAGATTATCTGACACAAAAACACTACTGTAAAAATATTACTGCTATAACACTCACCAGCAGATTTCACACAGGTGGGACAGAGTGAAGCACCACCATGTAATACTTTCACCCCATCAAAAGCCTAATGTCCACCAAAAAATACAGACAGCAGAACATCTGACTAGTGACTTTCCAACCAAGCTCACATCTCCACCACACAGAGCCGTACCTGAGGTAACGCTGGATGATCTCCTCAACGGTGGGCAGGTCTTCAGGCTGAGGGACCACCGGCATGGGGAACTGGTGCTGCAGTGGGCTCGGCTGCAGCAGCTGGAAGGACGCCTGGCAGATCAGGATGGGTTGTCCGTGCTGGATGGCCTTCACAGAGCGCACAGTGAAACTGCGCCCATCTCTAGTGCGGTCCACCTGGTACAGAACCGGTACCTTAGGGTCTCCTAAGGTGGAAGAAAAGAAAGGAAAAAAAAAAACAAAAAAAAAAAATGATTCAACTCTTCAAACTGTTGCTTGGCTCCAGATGCTTCATAATCCGAGTCTTACCTGCTCGCACAAAGTAGCAATGGAGCGAGTGGGCATAGAGATCGTCACTGACCGATTTGGCAGCAGCCACCAGAGCCTGGCCGATGATCTGACCGCCAAATAAGCGCTGCGTGCGCGGCACCCAGTGGTGTGTTCCCCTGGGGGAAAAAAGAGATGGGACTGAAATAAAATACTCTTATCACATCCAACTGCTCAAAGCTGCTCGTAATAAAAAATAAAGCTTTCTGCAAGCAGGTTTAGTAACGGTTCGAGTTTTTTGGATGACTATTTTGATCTCCAGTTCATAGCAAAATAAAAAATAAAAATAAATAAAAAAAATTAATAGTTTTCATAAACTTTGTTTTCCAGTAAGGGTACAATGACAAATAGGCACCGATTTCCATAATGTCGTGATTGGCCGATACTTACACGTGAAACTGATCTAACATGGACAACTTGGCGAGTTCGTTACTACATTTAGTGACAAAAAAAATTGTATCGACCAAATTTGGAATCGGAAGGTTAGGCTTTTTAAAGATTGGTGATCGGCCAGAAAACTGCAATAGGTGCACTTCTTTTTTTCCAGCCTTTCTGACATTAGCAGCCATTTTTAATTAATATTGGAAGCAGAAGCTACATCACATTTTTTTGACAGAGAAAGTGAGATTCTAAATTTTTAAGAATTTAGGGATTACACTTTCAACTCTAAAACTTATTAGAGTAGACAGTATGTGGAATCAGACTGCTTCGGTGCAATACTTGGCGGACCTTCGTGCTAAAACTAACAGAGGAGTGGGGACAATGTGATGAATGAAAAAGATTCAGGGAAAGGGAAGTCAATCACAATAACTATTGTAATATTGAGCAATAGTTCTGCAATACATCATATATTTTTGGAGATTTTTGTGTCCATCTAGCACAGGCGTTTTCATCTTATTTCCTACTGAAAATAAGCCCTTAACCTCAACTCATTACTGTCCAGAAGACTTCTAACATTTTCAATACCAGGAGGCTTCAGAGCAGGTTGAAAGCCTTAAAATGATAAAAGTGTGTTCAGCTGAGCTGCTGTCTCCTGGAGTCCATCTCTCACTTGGACCTAGTTTCTTAGATCAGGGCCCTTAAATCCTTAAAATTAAGGATTTAAATTTAAGGTCCTTAAATCCAGGCCTCAAGGACCAGGGTCCTGCAGCTTTTAGATTTGCATCTGCTTTAAAACACCTGTGTCAAATAATCAGGTCATTAGCAGGACTCTGTAATTCAGCCACCTGATTGACTTGTGTTGGGCCAGACACATCTAAAAACGATGTGTTCACAGGTCACAGAAAGATTGGATTTTTGATTTTCTCGTGTGTATAAAAAGAAACTGGCCAATTTTAGTTAGGAGCTGATCTCAGTGCAAATCTACAATCATTACAGGAACTGTAGTCCACCTGACTATACAATTGGTTAGAGTAGTCTATTATAAAGCATTTTTCCCAGTGGTTTATTTCTATATGTTGCTAAAAAGTAACTGCTCCGTCTCCTTACCAAAATGCTTTTATCTATGTTAAACTTGGAAAAACCAGTCACAATAAGTTTGGAGCTGTTTCATGCGATTAAATCTTTATTTTATTTTTTTTTTAATGAGTCGAGACCATGTGCAATTTTCAACCCATTTATTTACGTTTGCAGCAATTTATTCAGGCAGTAAGACAGTCACCTACCCGGAATCGTTCCACTGACAGAGACGGTTTTTGGCATTAAACACCTCCCTAAAAACACAGCTGCAAAACTGTTTATCCTTTCAAAAGCCCCAGTTAAAACACAACGTTAACAAGAAGCAACTGAACGAATTTCTAAATGTTGTGGAAGTGACGAACTGGACCTACTTACCTGTAGAGGTCAACGTCCAGCTGCTCCAGGTTTAAAACACTGGTAACCAGGACGCTTCGGAGGTCCTGCGGGTACCGAGCTCCAGAACTTCCCGAGCTGTCATCCTCAACTGACTTCTGTGACTCTATTATGTCAATTAACCGGTTTACGGAATCACTCTCGCTCACTTTCCCTTCTGCCATGTTTCTTCAGCACTTCTTCTTATTTGCTTAAGGCTCGGTGCCAATCAGCTATGTTGCTCTTTATCGCCTCCCAGTGGTGAAGTGAGTTCCTTCATTCTTTTTTCAAGCTTTCCAACGCACATACTGTATTTGTAGATTAAATATGAAATATTAATAGTTATTGAACTAAAAAACAAACAAAAAAACAGGTAATTATATTTCTCAGAAGTATATTTCCTCAATGTTTTCACATTTCAAGGACAGCCTAAACTTCAACATATGTTGAATTTTATGAGATCTAACACAAAGTTGTGCATAATTCTAAAGCAGTGGGAAATTCTGCATGTTTCAAAAATATTTTTTGAAAACATGCATCCAAGTCTTAGTTATGTACACTATATTGCCAAAGGTATGCTCACCCATCCTAATTAGGACTCAGGTGTTCCAATCACTTCCATGGCCATGGGTGTATAAAATGAAGAACCTGGGCATGCAGACTGTTTTTATAAACATTTGTGAAAGACTGGGTTGTTCTCAGGAGCTCAGTGAATTCCAGTGTGGAACTGTGACAGGATGTCACCTGTGCTACAAATCTAGTCGTGAATTTTCCTTGCTATTAAATATTCCACAGTCAATTGTCAGCTGTATTATAAGAAAATGGAAGTGTTTGGGAACGACAGCAACTCAGCCATGAAGTGGTAGGCCATGTAAACAGACTGAGTGAGGTCAGCAGACACTGAAGCACATAATGCAAAGAGGTCACCAATTTTCTGCAGACTGCATCACTACAGACCTCCAAACTTCATGTGGGCTTCAGATTAGCTCAGTAATAGTGTGCAGAGAGCTTCATGGAGTGGGTTTCCATGGTGACCAGCTGCATCCAAGCGGCACATCACCTAGTGCAACGCAAAGCGTTGGATGAAGTAAAGCACGCCGCCACTGGACTTTATAGCAGTGGAGGCGCCTTCTCTGGAGTGATGTGTCGTGCTTCTCCATCTGGCAATCTGATGGATGAGTCTGGGTTTGGCGGTTTCCAGGACAACGGTAGTTGTCTGTGTTGAGAATTTGTTTTGGGTTTAACCAGGATTTGCTTAGGACTTATTGTTTGGGATATTGTAATTTGGTATGTGGC
>CAEFZX010002951.1:0-18238 GCA_903066825.1 Alfaro cultratus | reverse complement strand
AAATTACAGCAGCTGAGGTTACCGGCAGAAGGGGCCACTATAGGGACGGAATCCACCAAACACAGCAAACAAAAACCTTGTAAAAGCACCCAATGCAGTGAGACAACCCCAAACTCAGGAATCACGGCACACAGAAGAGGAAGACACAGTCACCAAACCAGCACCGCCACCGGACCTCAGCAACTGCAAACAGAACAAACAATTAATAAAAACAACAACCTTAAACTTAATATAAAAGAAAAACAATGTCAGCCAAAATAAATAAAAGATCAAAGGGCTGGAAACAAAATAAAATAAAGAAAATACAGGTTAAAATATCATCAAGACCAGGTGTGGTCCTCTGGCCACGCCGCAGCAGGAGGCGAGCTGGGCGCGCCGATGCCGCACCCCAAACACCGCTTTAATTGGGGCGTGTGACCGCCAGAACAGTCCAAATCTGACTGATGAAAATCCGTGTAGAAATCCGGGAGACAAAAGAGCAGCGATGGTCCCAATATGGGGGAGACCTATAAGAATTAATTAATAACTGTTTCAAACAACTGCAACAAACTGGAGCTTACAATGAGCGTTGATTTCTTACCTGCCGATCCACACAAGTGCGCGCACACACACACACACACACACACAAAGTGAGGAAGAGGAGAAGCGCAGCACAGTGGCGTTTTACCTATGATCACACTTAAATTTAGAGGTTTCGACAAGGATTAGCTGTAGTGCAGGGAGAGAGGACACCTACCGCCAGGAAGTCAAAGCAGCATGCACCGCACTTGGCAATTTGCTACCATTTACTGCCAGAACCAAACGAGACTGGAGCCACACAGTGGGAGCACAAGGAAGACGTGTCTCTAGCTGGACGCAGTGGCTTCTTATATACCACGCCCACTTTACCTAACCGGAACCTCTCACCTGAAAACTATCTGTGTAGTAATGTGTATATTTCTATACCACTACAAAAGCACATCCCATGACTCATTAAATTTGCAAGCGACTTTAGAAAAAACAAGCCCAAAACTGCTTATAATAATCAGACTTGGCGACAAAAACTCAAATTAGCTTGGTTGGTTGTTTTCTAGGAAAAGTCCTTGTTGATGTGAGCAACAATCGGAGAGTGAACCAGTATCCAGAATCGAATGCTGAGTATCTGGCTTCATTGCTGCCAGACTCTGTCGTGGTTAAAGGCTTCAACATCATCTCTGCCTGGGCCATGCAGCAGAGCTACCCAAAAGATGCCAGCACCCAGGTACAACTGAATTGTATCCATACATTGATTAACCAGTGTCTCTGTACTTCCAAAGATAAACAGGCTAAAGTAAATAAACGAGTCCAGTCTGAGGAAAAAAGCCTACATTTTCCACCCTTACTTGCCTGCTATTACAGCCATGCTGATTTTCTTGCCTCAGAAACGGACTTGGTTTCTCAAGGTCTCTTAACACTCTGTTGGTTTTTCTTTTATCTGTGCATGAAGTATGAATGCTGTTGTCATCCTTCACTTTCATAAGACTGAGAAATTTGTCTCCCTGTATATGAAAGAAATGGAACATAACCTATAGAAATCCTAGTAATAAGTTCTGATGGTGATCAAAAAAAGCTCCTAAACTCATGGAATACGAGTGTTGTGTCTAGGTAAAGACACAACACTGTCAAAGACAGTTTGGGACACAGATCGTTATCATCTTACCTCTTTGCCTTCTTCCTTCACTTTTAACCTCTGTTTTTTGCTCTGACCCTGGCTCTGATAGGTCTTCATCTGCAGTGACTCAATAGAGGCTCGCCAGAAGATCATGGAATTAGCACGCCAGCTCAACTTCCAGCCTGTAGATATGGGGCCCCTGTCTTTGTCCCGTTACATCGAGAACATCCCTGTCCAGTTATTCCCTGGTTGGAAGGGCCCTGTTCTTGTTGCTGTTGCCCTCTCCATCTTCTTTTTTGGTTATTCTTTTGTACGTGATATAATTCACCCATATGTGAAGCACAAACAGAGTGACTTCTATAAGATTCCCATAGAGATAGTGAATCACACCTTGCCCACTGTTGCCATCACTCTCTTGGCCCTGGTGTACCTGGCTGGCCAGCTTGCTGCAGCACACCAGCTTTACTATGGAACCAAGTACAAGCAGTTCCCTCATTGGTTGGAAAGCTGGCTACAGAGCAGGAAACAACTGGGTCTGATCAGCTTTTTCCTGGCTTCTATCCACATTCTCTACAGCCTCTCTCTGCCCCTGAGAAAGTCTGAGAGGTACCTGCTACTCAACACCGCCTACCAGCAGGTTAGTAATGAAAAGATGGCCAAGCAAGGTTAACTTTTTTTTGGAGAACATGACATTTTTGTCTAAATCTTTTATGGTGCTACGCATGTCAAAAATGCGTCTGATGCTTCAAGTTCAATGCGTGTGCACTTTGAATGCAGGCGCTTGACATTTTGCTCTACACCTACCATTTCAGGTGCCAGGGGCGTCTGGTTTACATTCAAAGTCTATGTGGAGGCACGTCCAGGGCACGTCTGACACATCAAAATAGCTCTAGTTGTTGTCTTTCATTGCTGGTCTATCTGTCGGATGCACTTGACGCATCAAACGGTTCAAATTGTGCCATGCTAGATATGTGAAACATGTGGCACGCCTCCACATACTCTGAATGTAAACCAGATGCGCCTGACGCTCAAAACGCACTTGGTGTGAACTCACCATTAGATGTTACTTAGCAGAAGTAGGGATCAAAGTACAGTGGATCCCACCTGTTTGTGGTTCAGGATTCTTGTATTCACCTATTCATGGATTTTTCTGTAGAACCGCTAACTCCAAATTTTTGGTGGAAAATCTCTTATTCACAGATTTTGTTCATAGAAGATATCAAAGATATTCAAAAGAAAATGCAGCTTGGGAAGATGAAATGCCAAGCACAATGCCATTTGACATGGTGTCGGCCTACATTTGCAAATTAGCCAATCCAGGAGCTCCATTTATTTTCCTTGGCACTGATTGGCTGAACACCAAAGAGCAGAGATAAGAAGATTATAGATATTACTTCTGTGTTAATGCTAACACAGGTTTCACTATCTATTAATGCATATTCATATATATTTAGAGTTTAAAAAATTACAACAGGCAGTTCTAAGTATTTGCAGGGTATTTGCAGACTTTAGGTATTCATGGATGGTTATGGTACCTAGCTCTCACAAATACCAGCAACAAAACTGCACGTATGTGGTATCTAAAAAGTGTATATCATTGCCAGTACCTTACAGTCAAGAGAGACTTCTACAAGTTTCCCATAGCGACAGTGAATCGCACCATCACACCAAGAGAGCTGCTGTCACTCTCTTGGCCCTTGTGGACCTGACTGACAACACACTGTTTGTTCTGCTGTTATTAAGAATACTATGATCATGGTAAGTGCCTATACTGGGCCTTCTGCAATAGTCAGATATCAATCTTACTTTTTTGCTCTATGCCTCAAATCCTTGATCTAAATAGGCTACATTTATATCTGAGTGCTCTTGACTGAACTGTTATTATCAGATAATGAAAGACAATTGATAATGGTGGAATAGTTTGGTTTCATATAATACTGTGACCGAAGGTGTTTTCAAGGGAAACTCTTTCCCTTGATAAAAGGGAAAGGCAGTCCATTAGCATTAGCCTTCTCCCTAAAATAAGCATTATAGCTATTTTTTATGTATTAGTTATGTTTAACATACTGAATGGAGGATGTCAATGTAAGACAACATGATTTTGATGCCCCACATGCTACTGAGAGCATTTAGACTAACATTAGCATCTTGGCTCAGTTTAGTTTATACACTTAATTTTAACATACTGAATGGCATAACTCCATGTTAGTGAACATGTTTGTGATTCTCCACATGGTATTGACTACATTTTAGCTAAGCTTAGCATTGATAATCAATGCTAAGCTTAGAATCTTTAGAATCTTGCTCCCATGTCTGAACTGTCCTTTCTGCAACAGAGGCTTGGGGTGAAAATGAACAAAAGTGCCTCGTGTACCACAGAGAAGTGTAAATGGCTAATGCCGTCACACATCAAAAAGGTATATTGAGCTGCTGCAAATTTAATGGTTTTATTTGTTTTGTTAATATTATTAAAATGCTTTGTAACTTCAGAAACCAGCTGCACCTGTTGCCAATATAGATTTTGCATAAGCAAAAAGTGTGAATGGGGGTGCCATTATTTGCCGTTACCCAGAAATGTTTTTTTCACTCCAGGCATCCTGTACCGATCATCATCACACTAGTTCTGATGATGCCACATACATAGAGAGTCCACAACATCCTGAAATTGCAAGTCATACTTTTTTCTTTGTTGTTTTTCTGTACTCTTTAAAATACAAGTGCTTTCTCTCTTTAATTGCTCTGTTGTTCTTATTTGTAGGTTTCTGGAAAGTGCAGTGGGGCAGTGAACTGGAATGTTCTGTTGTTGATCTTCACTGTTATTAGGAAGGAGAAATGTCAGTTTGTCTGCAGTAATACTGGAAAACTGACATTGTATTAAAACAATACTCTGTCCTTGGTGAAACATTTTTCCTCTAAAGTGTACCTATTATTTTATTGTGCTAATTTTTATAAGCATGTTTATAAACTTTTAATATATTGACAGTTTGTACGATTCGCTGATAGTATATTGGCAACATAGTTTTGAAAAATGTGAATATATTGAATACACAATGTAATTTGTTTCACCTGGAAAGAGTGTTGTAATTGATCCTTCTTTGTTCTGGTACCAGATGTGTTTGCAGTACTGTAGTGTGTATGAAGTATTAATGTACAGTGTGGGAAAGAAGAAGAATAAAAGACATTAAGTAACTGAAAAGCGTACTTCATTAGCAATTATAATAAAGCAAAAATGTAAATGGAGCATACTGTGATCACACTACACAAATCAAAAGAAAAAAATAATTATAGCAAAATCTAGACTTATTTCATGTGACTGAGCTCAAACTGTTGTGTTCACAGCCAAGCAGACTTCAAAAAGAAACTGGAAGAGTTAAATGGAAATAAACAATATAAATTAATCTAAGAAAGAAGTGACATTACATTACAAAATATGTAATGCTTATACACTTAGAAGACATTCTAAATATATTTTAAATGTAATTCCATAACAAAAATAGTTAAGATATACAAATGAAGCACATTTATATTACATAAAAGCCGTATACTTAAAATATACAAAGTATAACTTTAGTTGTTCCGAAAAAGGTATGTGATAGTACACTTAGTACACTTTAAATTGTGCTTCTGTACAATTGAATTACTATTAAAATATACAAAATTAGTTGTTCCAAAATAACACACTTCACGTATACTGATGATTAGTCTGGCTTCAAGTATGCTAAAATTTAACATGCTTAGCATATTTATTTTTCACCTGGGATACACAGAACCTATTCGAAAATATTACCAGAAGTACAACTTCAGAAAAGTACTGTTTGTATACAATATATATTTTAAAATGTACATTTTAAATATATTTTTCTACAAATACATGCAAAATGTATTTGTAAAAGGATTATTCAAAGTATAATTTTAGTAATCCATTCAATTAGAATTTAAAGTTGTCAGGACTCTGGGTTTTTGGGTTGGATTTGCTTCTCATTTTATTTAGCATCATGTTTTAGTTCACTTTAGTTTAGCCCTTCATGGTCCTTTTGATATTATTATTATTGGAGGTATTTAGTGAAATTAGAATTGTTATTGCTTTCCTTATTTTTTAGCCTTTATAGTGTTTCTAGTTAGGGTTATTCTTTAGTTACCTTTAGTTCTGTCCTTGTTTGTCTGAGACCATGTCAAGCCTTCTTTTATAACTATAGTTTAATTATATTTTTATCCTTAAGATAAAAAAGCTATTATCCTTAAGATTCAATACAAAAATTAGTCAAAAGGATAAGTAACAAATTTGGGCCCAATTTAACTGAGGTCAACTGAACTCTAACCAAACACAAACAAAACTGACCTACAAACAAAGAACAAAAGGCTGCTTAAATAGGGGTGGAGTATTAGTAGTATTTTTCAGTTCCCCGTTTCCTCTCTTTTGTGTTCCCAGCAGATCTCCTTAGTTTCTCTGTGTCACCTTCTCCCTGCCCCTCAGCCAGCTCATGTGCCAATTACTCACATCTGCTATCACTCTTCTCATTTACCTAGGCCATTGCTCCATTTAGCACCTCCCAGTATTTAAGCTCCTCTATCCCAGTCACAACTGGCCAGTCCGTCTCGTCACCCCCCATGCTTTCCTCCCAGGATTACCTGTTGTTCCCTCGTGTTTCCAGTTTGTTTTATTTGTGGTACTCTGATTTTCTTGTACCCTTGGATTTTGGATTTTTAGTTGGTTTATTTTCCTCATCAAAACATCCATTTACTGCTACATCTACCGCCTGCTGTGTTTGGGTCCACCGCCACACCATGCCAAAAGTAAATTTTACGGGGCGTGCTGTGGTGGCGCAGTGGTTTAGCGAGCCCCACGTTTGGAGGCCTCGGTCCTCGACGCGGACGTCGTGGGTTCGACTCCCGGTCCCGGCGACCTTTGCCGCATGTCTTCCCCCCTCTCCCTTCCCCCTTCCTGTCAGCCTACTGTTGTGGAAAATGCGAGCTACTAGCGCCGCAAAAAACTCTTCGGAGAGAAAAAAAAAAAAAGTAAATTTTACAAAAAAATGTACTTTTAGAAAGTGTACCAAAATAGATTTTTTTAATTTTTAAAAAATCTATTTGAGAAAAATATAGCATATTTAAAACATACATAAGTTTTTTTTGTTTTTTTTTCACCACAGAGTTTTAATTTTCTACAATTGTGTCGCTCAGTTACAGCATGTTGGAGTAGCTCCTATTTAGTTTCCCTTTGGAATCAATAAATTTTTTAATCAAATTTTTACTTGAGCTCTTGCTCTTGGAGTAATTTTGCTAGCTTGATCACTCCAGTTTTGTTAATGTCTTAGGGAGAGATTCATGTTTCATGAAAGAGCTTTAAAATAAATTATTTAGCCTAAGATAATATTTTCATTTACATGATAAAAACAAATTAAGGAGCTGTATTACGTAAGGTCGGCTTTTATTTTTTTATCATGTTATGTTATTCCATCTTCAAAAACATACTTGCAGCATTGCTTTGATTCTTTCATACATGTTTGAGAAATTCTTAAATCGCCGGTAACAACCATTCTGCTGAGCAAAGCGCTAGTGGGACTGTTGCCTCCTTTCACACAGCTCCAGTCCTCAACCTTCCAACCTTCTGCCTTACAGAGCAGCCCTCCCCTGCGTCTTCCCCACTCAATTCTCAATTTCTCCAGACTAACAGCAGCAGCAATAAGCAAACATCTGCAGAGCTTATTATATGAACTATTTCTCAGGCTGATGCTCCAAAGAAAGTTTGTAAACGGCTTAATGGTGAAATGTTGTGATTATGCACTGAAGGCGAAATGACGGAAAGAGCAGGAGCTTCTTAAAGAGACAGAGACTTCCTTTTAAGGGATCAAATTGCAAAGTTAAATTCAAATTTCTTTTAAAGGGGCAGTATTGTATAAAGTCGACTTTTTTGAGCTTTAGATCAAGTTATGTTATTCTCCCTCTCAAGGTATGTTTTGATTTCCTCATTAAAATATCCCTGGACTGTTGCTTTGAATCTTTCATGCATGTTTGAGGAATCCTTCAATCTCCTGTGGCAACCATTCAGCTGTGCAAAATGCCTGGGTGGACCTAGAGCCGCATTTGAGTCACGGATCCTCCTTGGAGCTAAAGTTTCTAAGCTTCCGACTCACATAGCCCTCCCCCATGACTCCCCAACTCAGTTCCTTCAGACTAACTAGCAGCAATTAGCAAACACCTTGTGGAACTGAAAAACTGCTGGGCTCATTATAAAAGCTACTTCTCAGTACAACACTGATAAAAACATTGTTAAAGGGTCAACTGAGGAGCAATGTTGTGATGACCATTCAGCTGTGCAACTACAGCTGAATGGTCATCAGCACAGCTTGTGAAACGCATAGTTTTTTTTTAATAATTTTTTTCTCCGAAGAGTTTTTTGCGGCGCTAGTGGCTCGCATTTTCCACGACAGTATGCTGACAGGAAGGGGGAAGGAGAGGGGGAAGACATGCGGCAAAGGTCGCCGGGACTCGAACCAGCGACATCCGCGTCGAGGACTAAGGCCTTCAAACGTGGGGCGTGCTAAACCACTGCGCCACCACAGCACGCCCTGAAACACATAGTTTCACAAGGAATTTTTAAAGACTGAGGCCCAATTTAAACGGTTAAATTAAGAAGTAAAACTGAAGGCATATTTCATATATATAGCATTTTTATAACAACTGAAGTTAACATAGTTACTTGATTATGCTTTATGCCTGGAAAACACATAATGCTGCCCCTTTAAGTTATGTTCAATATGCACAGCACTTTTACAACTATTGAAGGTGACAGCTACTTGATATAAAATAGAACTGTGTACCTGGAAAATAAAAGAAGATGAAGTGTTTTAATAAGTTCAGGAGTCTGACTCAGATAAACATCCCAAAGTGTGCTGAAACCATTGTGGACCTTTCTGCATCTTCAAGTGGAACTGGTTGATGCAGTTCCACTTGATGGAACTGCATCTGGACTTTGTAGTGCTATTTAGTGCTATCTCATTTATATCTCTGATGTTCAGTTTGCTAACAAATTTATAAGGACCATCAGACATAGATGATGAATATATTGTCAACCTTTCCCAACAGATTCATGCTAATATTGAAAATTCATGGAACGAGGAGGAAGTGTGGCGGGTGGAGATGTACGTTTCCTTTGGGATCATGAGCTTTGGGCTCATGTCCCTCCTGGCCGTCACCTCCATTCCTTCTATCAGCAACTCTCTCAACTGGCGGGAATTCAGCTTTATCCAGGTACAAATCTGTCTTTCAAGACATGTTAATGGCTTGTGTCTACAGAATCAGTAATGTCTGACGAAAAAATAAAGGTGCATAGTTTCAGATTTGTTTTTTTGTATTTAAGTAAAATAAGCTGTACTTTGTTCCTTTTTGTTTCATATCTAAATATTTTGTTAATTAATTTTGAAAGATAACCAAATAGTGTCTGTCCTAAACTGATGAAGTAAATTTTCCTTTTAAAATGTTCAATTAAATTATAAAACCTCAAATGGCCTAAACTGAGTCAACAATTACTGATGCAATGTTTTTTTTTATTTATTGGCAGGAAAATGTCTTATAGAAATTTATGCATGCATAAGAAATCAAAATAAAAATCTGTTCATTGGTTTCAGCCTGTTCACCACTGACCAGCTGAAATTGTGTAATATCATCTTATTTCATGGTCTAGTTTGATAGTAAAATGTATAGAAATAAAGCACTAATACACTTGTATGTAACCTAGTTTGCATTTCGTGACAGACATAGTGTCTGAGCCTGTTAAGCAAATTAAATGTTCCTTTAAAACACAGGGAAATGATGAGACACAACTGGTGTAGGCCCAGTCCCAATACTCGCATTTCCACCCTTGTTTCCTTCAAATGCAAGTTCATGTTTAAGGGTTTGAATGACTAGTGTGTCCCAATTTACCACATCCATCTTTCCCCCCTTTGACATCCCGTTATCACATTCTGCTAAGCCTGCATCCAGACAGACTTTGGGGAAGCGTATTACCTGCAATTCATGTGACATTTTGAAATTAGTTTTATTGAAAATTAAAGCTATTCCAAAAAACAACAGCATACTCACAGCAACAAATGTATAACAATCTACAAAAAACAGAACACATCTCCTTTTGAAAAAAAGACATGTTATGGGGTTACTATCTGAAATTCTTCCATTAAGGCATAATTTTGTTCCACTTATGTTCTGCATCTTACTTAGACGCCTTTTGAACAAGGAGTTTATTTGTGAGAGCAGTCAATGATAAAATAATTACTAGAAGACAATGTTGACTAGAAGATAATCTTGCATTATCAGAGATGTGTAACCCAGTGTTAAAAACACAAATAAAAAGTTAATGATGTTAATTTAATGTATTTTTTCTACAAGATTAAAAAGTATAAATATATTTCGTGTTTTGTTCTACTCATAAAATATAGAGTAAAAGTGCTGGGAATCTTTAAGAGCTGTGAAGTAGGCCTTTGGTGATTGCTTTTAGTGACGGATTGGACAACCAATAGCTGGCGCGGTCTGACTTCACATCGGCCAATGAGATCGGTTGTCCCGCCCCTTTAAGTGCTGTGCTGAGATTTTGCTCAGAACTTGTCAGATGTGCTTGAGAGCTCACAGCTGACTGTTGCTTGTGAAGAGCTTGTTGAAATTTGGTGAATCTGGAAATCGAAAGCGTCCCGTGTGAGCGACTGTCAGCCGGAAAAATCCCCGTCATAAACCCTCAGAGCATCGGTCAGGTTTTTTTTGTTGTTGTCTTTTGTTTGTTATGGTGCACTTTTGACCTGGAGTGCCCAGAGACCCCAAGACCCTCCTCATCTGAACTTGGATGGCGAGCCCCAGCCCAGAGAATCAGGAGAACCGGTAGACAGTGACCAGACTGGTCACTAGCTGTGAAACAGTGAATTGACACTGGAAAGACTATTATTTATTTTATTTTCTGTTTAAGAAGCACGCAATTTTGAGTTGTTTATAAATTTGGATCCACAATTGTTATTATATTAAATTCTATTCTTTCTTATAAACACTGTGTACTCTCTGTTGTTATTCACACCTAGGCTCCCTAGAATTTAGAATCTTCTGATTCGGCCCAACTTTCTTTGTAATTGTATCAAATTTGTCATTGAAGTAAATTAATTTATCTGCCATTTATTTTTATCAGGTGAATTTAAAGTAACCTTTGTTGTGGGTTACATTTAGGATTCAGTTGAGAGTTAGTAACTCCTTTGGTGGCTTCATGTGTGAGAGGAAAGCAGCTAAGCAGATCAGCTCTCAGGCACTTTTCAGACCCAAACAGTGAAACAGAACACATAAAGTTAGTCACAGCAGAAGCTCCACCAGCTTCGAGAGAGACATTGTTAAACAGGACAGTAATGAAGAAGAATGGAGAACTCATGTTTGGTGTAGCAGTAGAATGTTTTTTTTTAGTTTTGTAAGTAAATATTGTAGAGAACAACTTCCTTTTTCTGTCATGCTACTTTTTGACTGACTAGAGCTACCAGTGAACCCTTTCTGCAGCCCATAATAAACAGTTTGTTTCTTCTTCTTCATTGCTGCTTCTCTCCCCTGAATCTGATGAGCCATCATGTCACATTTTTTTTCCCCTCTGGCCATAAAACATATGCACTAAAATTCCCTTTATACATAATTTTATAAAAATGTCAAAAAATTCTAGGGATATTATTTAAAGTAAATGCTTAAATAATATTTCAACATTGCATGTCTATTAATGAAAGTATGCAACATAGAAGGAAGTCTAACACTTTGTGTGTTTAGTATCTCTATTCATATCCTTCATAATAAGGCATTAAATGACTTATTCTTATGTTGTTTAAATCCAATTCATGGAATTTCATTCATATAGATTAAATCAGCCTTGAAGCACTCATATGTGTATGAAAAATAACAACTCATAAAGTTGTCTTTATCCATGAAGTCTGACATTTTAGTGTGTTGAGTTTTATAGAAGTATGTTTGTTGTTTTAATCCTAGCATAAGATCACATAATCTTAGTAAATGTGCCCCGCCCCTTTAAATGTAGCCAGTCATGAAAAGAGCAGGTGGTTGTACACAGCCTGTGAAATGCCTGCAGGAGGCAGAAATAATAACATATTTTTAGAAACAGAAACATACATGGTAAGATGTTTCTTGTTTATGTTTGGACTAATTTCTAATTATGTATATAATATGGATTTTTTTTTTTTTTCAAACTGTAAAACATATGCACCTGTACAGTCCTTGTAGATTTTCCTATTAGTGTAAGTGTGGCATCCTCTGACTTCCTTTGTGTATTAATTTACCACCATGAAGGTTTATGTCAAATAGACCTAGATGCTATCTAAAGCTGATGCGCCTGGGTGTGTGTGTGTTTTCGACTTTCTCCCTTCATAAGACTAATTTTTCCAAAAAATACTGCATTGCGAGAAACCCATGCTCCTTATGGGGCCCAAAGATTGGTCCCACATGAAGAAAGGTTGAATTTGGGTGAAGGGTTAGGTTTAAGAATAATGTGTGATTTGTGTTTAGATTAGGCTATATAAATTAATAAGAAATGAATTGGAATCAAAGGAAAGTCCTTGTAAAGATAGAAAAACATAATGTGTGATTGTGTGTAAAGATGAATCAGAGGGTGAGACAGCTGTGAAATAATAGCTTGACCACTGCCATGAACCATGAAGTCAGATATGCCAGATATAGTTATATGAAAAGGCTTACAAATCCAATTTAATGTCCATACAGCTGCACTTGTTTTTATGTGTTGTGCCACAGCTGAGCCATCTGCGCCTTTAGCACTTCAAAAGATCCCTCGCCTTAGTAGCACTTTTCAGATAAATGAATTATTGAGATGATTTGAAGACGTTCTATCACTGAACGTTTTGTTCCGCTGTGGAGCGCTCTGCCTTCCAGGAAGTGAAGGATATGTTCTTCCCTGTAGTCCAAGGTTGTTACCTTCTCAGTTTCCTCTGAACACACATACATACACACATAAAACATGCTGTACATCCTTTCCCTCCTGCTTTGAAGCTGCTTTATCATTTATTTGAAAACTTATTTCTGTGCCTTTTTGACACACTACCCCCTTCACCCTCCTTGTCCTTGATTTTAAATTCTTCGGCAGGATTTTGTTTTAAATGTACGAGTATTAAACCATTATGGATGAGAAAAAGCAGAACTCCTCTGAACTCTAACATGAGGGCATGGTGGGTTAGGGATTTTAATAAATGTGTGGGTGGAGAGGAGTACACAGGTAGTGACTTCTAAAGGGAGCATTCCAATGTGTTCTGACTCCTTTATCAGTCTATTAACTTAAGCTTAGCTGGAGGATTTTATTGCAGACACTGTTCTAAAGCTAGCACATGTCGTCTATTACTTCACCAATATGGATGTTTTTTTTTAAACTGAATTAGTGTCTCATGCTTTGTTTTCTAGTCGTTCCCCTCCTCTTTGTTTGGGTACCACTTCCAAGATGTCATTCCAATCATTTATTAGCAGTACTCAATGCATTTTATTTTTAATATAGATCAAAATTAAGAAGTCATGGCACCACCATATTATCAGGAAAATAATAGCTGAATTATTTTCGGCTATTATTATAATAACTGGTTTAGTCTCACTTATTATTTATAAATACCCGCCTGATCTCAAAATAGCAATAGTTTGAACCAACAATACAGTAATATACTTTAATCAACAGACTCACTGAGCAAGGAACACTCTTCTAAACTACTAAGTAAAAGATGAAGGAATGAGGAAATGAATAAACTACTAAATAGTAAAGCAGTAAGTAAAAATAGAACCAATGAAGAGATATAACGATAAATAAATGGTTTATTTAATGCACAATTTGAAAATAAAGTGATATTAGTTTTAAACCAATTTAGATTTGTTTGCAACAAAGTATCATGTGGATTCCTCATAATGTATATATTCAACAATCAGAGCATAAAATAATCCACAGAATGATCTATAGTAATAGACCTACATTAATAATCATGGTTATAAACCCAAGTTTGTATTTAAGAGTTTTGTTGAAGTCAAATTAGCACTAAATTAAATGAGTTTAGCTTAGACTAATTGACAAATTTGGTTTGTATTTGAAATAAGACCAAACATCATTTTGAGAAAACAATGTTTCATTATTTTTGGCAGAATTAGAACTCAATGAGCTTTGGGATGACTGATTCCTAGTTTACTGATCAGTAACTGCAGTGATGGGTTTGGTATTGTGCATTGCATTTGACGGCAGATTTAGAGTGTGTTTCCCCTCACAAAATGGTGGCTTAAAAGAAAGAAGCTAATGTTTTAAACAATTGTATTTTAAGTCCAAAGTACCATAATAACAATATTCTTGTTTATGAGCATTGGATGTTTGCTACAGTTGACCACATGAGCAAACAAAAGCTTTGGTTGTGAATCCTGGAGCTAGCGTTTTTAGTACCCATCTCTACCTTTAGCTCAGCTAAAGGTAGAGATGTTACTCTGTTTTACTTAGAAGTAAAACAGAGTAAACACTGCTGAGCAAGAAAAAAAAAAGACTCTTAATTAGATAGTACTTTTATAAAACAGACAAGCTTCAGTTACCAGATTATAAATGACCTAACTGTAATGAAATTGAAAAAGTTGAAGCAATGTAGCCTCAGCTGCTGCTTTCTTAAAGGTTTTCTCCGCTTGGAACAGCTTTAACCATTATTGATGGAAAATCAGCAGTCTCCCAAGACACCCAAAAAACCCTCCCCTGTCCCACTTTCCTCCATTCGTCCTGCCCCACATCACACCCACCTACCTACACTACCTCCTGTCTGTTGGACTTCACTAGTAAGATGAACAGCCTTGTCAAGCTCAGCAGCCCACCAAAACCATCAAATCTGTCACCAAGCACAAGGCACTAAAATAATTAAATCTCTTGGAAGCTGGCCCTCATCCCATCCTCCAATGTTTGGTCTGTCTTAATGATATATAATTTAATCCTACTACAGTCTCCATCCATGAACCGCTTGTGCACTGTACAGAAAAATACCTCAAGATCTTGGTGCAAATGGATAATAAGAACTTCAACAAATATCATGCAAGAGTTAACCTTAAATCTTAAAATCTATTCATTATAAAGAGCAACTTCCCACAGAAAAAATACCAGTCACTAATGACTTAATCAGGCTTTATTAAACATCAGATTGTTGTCAGAAAAATCACTTTCAATTTATGACTTCAGTAGTGGAGGAGGGTTGGTGCATTAATCCATGGTTTACTAAACTGTAACAGGGTATTCTTGGCTAATTTTGTCTATTTTGAGTTCATAGATTTGATTGATTTATAATTGGACTTGATTTGGGGGAGATTTTAACATCCACACTGGCAACATCCAAAAAAAGTAAATAATGCACTTTAAAACTTTGGTTTGACTCAACATGTTAAACAGCCAAACCACATATGGGGACACGATCTGGACTGAGCATCAATAATGGTCTAAATATTCCCAAGGTCTCTGTCATTGATTTATGTATTTAACCCTATCTGACCAGGTTTTTGTATTTTTGTAAACATCATTTCCGTTGACGCACTTGACCAAATATCAAAAACATCAATTTCTCATCATCTCCAGTATCTCATTGTTTTATTTCCAGTATCCACTAACTTTAAAACAAAAACAAATACATTTCTGAAAACCTTGAACTTTAACTGCTGCTCTGTAATGAGGTTATTGTGAAATGGTAATAGGTGTGATATTTGGCTGTAAAAGGCAGACATATAAACACTAACCCTGATGTCATTCCTAAAGCTGCTGATCTCTCCTGTATGTCAAGGCAAAATTACCTGCAGCAGTGGACCAGTCCTTGAAGTCAGTCCTATTTTCATCACAGTGCATGACATTATTATATTATTCTTAATGTAAAAATACATTAAGATTAAGTACATTAGCCTAGCATACTGGTGCACCACTGGAATTAATTGTCCAGTAATGCCCTTGTGTTTCCCTTCTTTTCTCTTTTTCTTAATGAGAAAAACTTTGATAGTCTATCACAGGCACTGCATCCTCAAATGTTGAGAAACATTTACACAGGCAAGCACCAGTGCACACTCCTGAAGATGAAAATCATTTTAAACACTGACAATGAGTTATGACAACTTCAGTCACTCAACAGATGTGACAGTGCTGCCTGGTTATGATCGCTTAGGGACAATTTACTATCTTTCCTCCCTTTCCATCAAGCAGTCACCAACTAGCCCACCATGGAAAATATCACTGATGTCTTTCAATAATAAATCTAAGACTCCATGCACAGTTTGTGTGTGTCTGAGTGTGTGCAATAGTATGCTTGACAAAAACTTATGCAATGTACTTCAGAGATGGCAGGCTTGTAACTGTGAATATAGAGAAAGTCAAAGTATTCTCATGTTTTAGTTAATTATATTTCTATCCATCCTTCCATCCATATATATACAACCATCACCCAGCCTATCCCCACAATCATCGCCCAACCAACCCAAATGCCAATGACTTTACATCTGAAAAGTGATGAAACTGGCCCACAACATGTAGTACAACGGCCTTGTAGCACACTATGTTACACTAAGTCAAACAATCAAATTTTATTTGCACAGAACATTTCAATAACAAGGCATTTCAAAGTGCTTTACATCATAACAACACAAAACACAGTCATGCAACATAGAATTAACAATCGAAACATAACAATAAGTCAAGTACCATTGTTAAATTCTTAATCAATTATGTTTCAAAAGCAACTCTAACCAGGTGGTTTTTAGTCTAGATTTAAAGTAGTTTTTAAGTTTTGTTTCAGATACTGTATTGTGATGCTGAGCAATTCAGTGATTTATTAACCAACAGCAGTATTTTTAAGTCTATCCTCTGAGCTACAGGGAGCCAGTGTAGGGATTTAGTACTGGAGTGATGTGCTCTGTCTTCCTAGTTTTAGTCAGAACGTGAAGTCCACTCCCAACCCTCAGACTCAATGACTGACAGAGCAACACAACCCAAAGCCTGCTGTACTACCTGGCCAACACCAGAAACTCTGGCCTGTGTCTCCATAAAAAAAATCACGACCGCCAGGTACTGACACCTGAGCCAAAACACTTACCAAAACCAAGTACAACTTGCCAGCCCCCCCCCAGCACCAGCACAAGACGCATTACACTGCCTTAGCCTGCACGACCGCAGCTTAGTGCCAGGACAAGGGCCAGAGCTGCAGGAAGATTAGCGGAGGAAGGCCGGCATCAAAGATCAAGCAACTCCAGACCATTACCCTGGAAGTGCCCAAGTACCCTGTCATCAGAGTCACCCCATACCCCCGCCACCGGAGCCCTCCCTCCTGCAAACACCACACCAAGCTGACTGACCAGCTCTTCTAACCAGGGGCTCAACTACATATTTTTGAGGTGGATGCGAACATGTCACCGGTGCCCCCCCGACATAAACTTGTACAAGTGAGCCAAAGAGTCACTTCTCTTAGCCTGTGTCTAGAACCACTTCTAGGCTGCAGGTCTGAGGCATTTTGTTAGCATGTTTTCTATCATTCTTATAGCTTGATAGGAAGCCTGATCCAAACTGGCAACCCATATTAATAAAATGGTGAAATAATATTGACCACAAAACACTGTATTAATAAAATATTTCAATGTTTTTCCTACACAATCCTAACAAAGGTTTTTAATGTTCCCTTCACAATATTTATTTATTTACTATTAATCTATTTGAATGATTTGTTCTTTAAATTGCCATTTATATTATTTTTCGGTCTCAGGAAATGATTGAGGGATGAAGAGACTGATGTCTGGTTCTTTAGGTTCTGACGGGTCTGCGGTTCCTCTCCTGACCCATTCTGTCTGATATCAAACAACCCACTGTGAACCACTGAATATCGCTGACACATTATTTTAATGCCCCTATTAAACTTCACTGTGATTGTTTAGCCTGTAATGTGTGTCTTCCCACTGCCGTCTGTATTGTTGCCAGAGGTTTTGCTTCTAAGGACAGTGTAGTATCGGGTGGACATTTTAAAAAGACGCGGGTTGATGGAAGCTCACTGCGGCTGCGCAGTGTCCGTCTCTAGGCAACCGTGACAACCATTAGTGGAGGTTGGAGGGGGTCCTATTTAGGTCCTGCAACGACAATTTAGCTGACCTTAATATTTCCTGTGTTTTGTTTTGGTCATTATTATTACACTTATTGTTGAGATGTGTGTGATAGGTGTGTCTATCAGACATTTATAGCAATACGGAATAAATCGCGTCCGGTATTGGTTCAATACGGGGCGGAGAAACAACAACCACCTGTTATTTTAGCTTAAGCTAACCTGAATATTTACAACTCTCTTGTTCAGGGGTGCTCAAGTCCAGTCCTCGAGAGCTACCATCCTGCAACCTTTAGATGCAGCCTTACTCCAACAGACAGGGATCAGCTCTGAACAGGCCTGGTAACGAGCCATTCATTTGATTCAGGTGTGTTGGAGTAGGGATGCATCTGAAAGTTGCAGGATGGTAGCTCTCGAGGACTGGACTTGAGCACCCCTGTTTTAGTCTCTCCCTGGTTAAACGCACCTGGATCCAATGAGGCTCGTTAGAAGAACATTGACTTGCTGAAAAGGT
>CAEFZX010002944.1:0-17267 GCA_903066825.1 Alfaro cultratus | reverse complement strand
AAAACAGCAGCTCTGGGAAGGTTTTCTGACATCCTGCAAAGAAATTCAAGCAGAAACTTTCCACAAACTCACAAGTTGAATGGATGCAAGAATTGTGCAGTGATATCAAAGAAGGTCCTATGTTAACATGTAACTCGCTCTGTTAAGATGTTTTTGATTGAAATAGCTTTTGATTTTATTACATGTGACCACTTAATGCTGCACATTCAAAGAATAACTGTTTGCAGTTCTTTATAATCCATAAAATGTTTAGAAAATCTACTGTGCATAATAATTTGGAACAGTGCATTTTGAGTTTATTATTTTTGAAATAAATACTGTTCTCATGGGGAGCTTTGTTCAGTAAAATTTGATTTATACTGTAATAGTTCATGACTTGAAAATTATACTGACCATCATTTGCATTGACCATTTAAGAAAATCTGAGAAAATATCACTTGCATAATAATTTGGAACATGGTGTATAAATGCCATGTTCCGTGTTTTTCTGTGTATTTATTTTGAGTTTTCTGTTGTCTCTGAGTCTCTTTGTTGTCCTGTCTTCCCCTTGATTGTTTCCCAGGTGTGTCTCATTCCCAGGTGTGTCTCATTCCCAGGTGTGTCTCATTCCCAGGTGTGTCTCATTCCCTAATTGCCTCTTGTGTATTTAATCCCTCCTCAGTTCTTTGTTCTCTGTCGGGTCCTCGTCTCATTTTGCCGTCTTGTCTATGTGTGGATCAGTCCGTCGTTTGCTCCTGGCTTCCGCTCAGGAGAGCTGCCTGGCGTTTTGGACTGTTTTTTGTTGGACTGATCATCATTAAAATCACATTTATTCCTCTTATTCTCGGTCTACTGCTTGCCGCTTATGACAATAAGCTCAATAAAAGCTTATTGTTATAAGCTTTTATTGTCACAGCTTATGACAATAAAAGTATTCACTTAAAGGTGGAATATGTAACTTTTTCATTTTCATATTTGTTTACAAAATTCACTGTACCCTGAAAGCAGCAGAGGAGAGAGATAATCTGTGAAAAAATCACACCTGCCTCTTCTTTATGGCCCTAGTGGAATTTAAACATAAGCTGCTACCGAACCAAAACCAGCCAATCACAGCCAGGAGGAGTGTATTGTTTAAATTGAATACAAACTGATACCAAAAGTGAAAAAATATCATAAATATACACTAAATGGAAAGTGAACCGTGTTTTTTAAGTACATGAACTGCAGAACATTTTAAACACATGGAAAGTGAAACCAAACACATTTTTTAATTATTTCAAAGAAAAGCATGAAAGATTCTGCCAATGCAATAGAAAATCTTTATTTAGAGACAAAAAGTACTTAATACCATTTTTAAAAAAATTATAAAATAAATAATCAAATAAAATAAGGTGGGTGCTCAATGTTAAAAAAAACCTCACATAGTTCCATCTTTAACATTTTAGAATGTCATCACAAACTTAATTTGTGTCAGTATTTTGTCAAAATGTGAAATACACTACTTCACATATAGTTCAACTTCTTCTTAGGTTCCTCCTTCTGGTCAGACTCTGCAAAAAAGACAAGAATATAAACACAGCAAGCAGGTAGTATTGGGAAAACAGGAAATAGAGGCTTACCCAACACAATCACGTTTCCAGAAAGTGAAACTTTTTGGGTAGTCGGACCTCTGAGATGTACCTGCTGAGGATTGGAATTTGTTCTTTTACCCACAGGACCATATAGAGGAGAATACTCGCTGGAAACCAGAAACGAAGACGTCACAGAACATGGAAACTAACACCAGGGGGACTTCACTTTATCCAAAGTCCAAAGCTCAAGGTTCAGATGAACGGTCCTGGTCACCAGCAATGGTCTGTGACCCAGCAGAAACAAAATCAGACCAACTCACTTCCCACCAACACCAGTTTATTTTTGGACATATTTGATGCTCTTTACCTTCTGCACTAGTTAAAACTTCAGTATCTTTTATAAATGTTTTTTTTTTTTTTACATATCTATAAAACTGTCACCTTGTCATGACAGTTTGTAATGACACAGACAATCTGTGAAAAGATCAATCTTCTCCATCTCCTCCATGAGCTACTGTTAGCTTCTGAAGAAATGTACATTATGCCTGAAATGAACAACCCAATAGGTTTGGTATTTGTAAATAACTAAACACTATCAGATGTCATAAGTGCTGCAAACTTCATTTTCTTCCATCCTGTGCAGATCCAGGATTACAATGACAGAGTAAGCAAATAAATCATCTGATAAAGTTTTCTTAATGTGTTTCTCACAGTTTAACCCCTCCAAGCTATTTATCCCCCCAGCCATCTCTTAACACGCAGAGGTTGATTACTGTTTCTTAAAATAATTTCCAACAATGTACAAAGGAGAGAGATGTTCTGACTTGCCTCCAGTTGTTCCTGCTTCCTCACAGAGAAGGTGCAGAAAAAGAACCGATGCCCCACACAGCTGAAACCAGACATTTACAAAAACACACACACTTTTTTTCTCCAAGTAAAATCTCTTGTTTCAGGGCAGTCAGAAATAAAATTGTTTCCATTTGCTAAATGCTACCATAATGAGAGGAAATATTGTCAGAGATTTATTTATTAATGCCTCAAAATCAGAAGCTTACATACAGAATGACATCATCACTACTGTGATGATGTCATGACCTGTGGAGACTTCTGATAGGTTAACTGACACATTTGAGTCGTTTTAAGGTCCCACCTGGAACACACTGCTTTTACTGTGTGACCCGATTGGAAAGTCAGAATTAACAAAGTTATCAGGAAGAGAATTGCTGCTTCCTTATTCTGTGCTTCATCACTTAGCTCTTCCTTGGTTTCCCACAAAGGAAGCAATCAGCTCACAAATTAATAACCATGTAAACTATGATAATTAGAGCACACATTTGTTTTTGTTTTTAATTGGTGTTCTCTGTGTTGAGTGTGATGTGCGCCGAAGAAACAAAACTACCTACTCCGATCCTTTCTGCGTATTTTGAAAGGAAAACTAAATTATACCCAGGCTCCCCAGCGCTGCCTTCAGAACATACTTTAGGCTTTGTCATTATGGTCCACTTAGCTTTGCATATTTTCAGTGATTCATACTTTTTTCAGTTTTTCTCTGGCTGAAAAGCATGTAGACTTTTAATTTCCCATGACTGCCTGAAAACACAGCTCTGAAACTGGACCCGTCCCACCTGACACTGCCAGCATCTGTTGAGGCACTTCAACAAGCGGCAGCAGACGCTGCATGACTGGAGTCATATTTAAAGAAACAGTAACTGAACAAAATAAAACATTTCTCACAGTAATTTCAAACAGTTTAGTGTCCGACTCAGTGAAGAATGTTTTGACCACTCCTTACTCTTTTACAGTCTCTTTTCTTGTAATGGGTATAAATGCTTTAAATTAGAAAAGTTATATGTAAGATTCATTTGCTATTCTAATGAAGAGGTCTTAATTACTGGTATCATTTCTTACCGTGGTTTCTTAAACAGAACTTTAAGAGTATCCTTGCACTTTATTAAAAGGACTTTAACCAAGGATTTCCTGAGCACTGCACTTTAAGCACAGATTTGCACATCAATAACAATTTGCACACAAGAAGTTTTAAGTATTCATGGAATTTGTGAGTGTTTTTAATAGATCGCACACAGCCTTTTGTTCCAGGCCCTGCACAGCTGCTCCTCACTAGTGCAGTGGTTCCCTGTGAGGAGAAAAGAATTGGAATTTGGAGCAAATAAGGTTGACTGTTTAGTAAAACTTTGGAATATGATTGTATAAAATCTAAAGGTAAAATTGTGAGTGTAAGGAAGTTGCTAAGGTGGAATACCTGACCTGTCTTTTATATGTCATCTCCAGGGTAAATGCTTCCCACGGTTGGCCATCACTTAAAAGCGGAAATATAATATAATTTTTTTACTTCTTCCTACAAATTTACAAGCATTTAATGATTATTGTGGTACAAAAATATGTCTTTTGCATTCCTTGTTCACGTCTATTATTATATACTGCTATCAAGTTTAAAGTAAATAAAAAAAAGTAAATAAGTAAAGCAGAGGAACTATTTCTCAGTCTAATTCTACGGAGAACGGTTGTAAGCAGCTCAATAGAGAAACATTGTTGTGACGACTTCCTGAAAGCAAAGTGTCAGAAAAAGAAGGAGTTTCTTAAAGAGACAGAGGCCAAGTTTCAAGGTGTTGAATTGCAAAGTCAAATTTCTTTTTATGTCGTGTTTGATATGTACATTTTTAAACAGGGTATCACAATTATTGGCTGTGCTATTAAATTCTATTTTATACCTGGAAACACATAATATTGCCCCCTTTAAAGGTTCCAGTAGAGGCCATGGAATGAGTGAGGAAAACTTCTACATGTGGGTTTTTGATGTTTTCATTTGGATATGGAGGTGTTGGTTAAGATACTTATAGATATATATATTTGTATTCATTAAAGTGTATTCTATGTAAACAGAGTCATGTTAGTTAGTCCCAGTCTAGAACATATGTGGAACCAGCAGCCTGCTCACCCAGGTATTCATCCACCGACTCACACAACATACCTGCCACCATGCAGGTCACAGGAGCCCATCCCCCCCCCCCCCCTCACCACCTACTCATTGCACTTCCCTCCTGAATCAACAGCTTTTCAAACCACTTTGCCATATTTAAATGTATTTATTTTTTTCTTTCTCATTAAACACTTCTGCTGAACCTGGGTCGTTGAATAGACTGCAGGAACGAGAAAAGAAACTCTGGGCTTGAGCTGCACTCGAGCTTCCAGGAGCCACTTGCTGTGTTTCTTGATTAAGGGCAAATCTATATATAAATGTTGTCATTATCTCCTTATAGATCTGGAAATAGAGTTTGTTTGGTATTTCACAGTCAGAGTTGTTGTTGTACTGAATTCTGTTTTACATAAATTCCTGTGGGGGAAATAATCCCTAATTGGACGTTTCTCAGATTTTCTTGAAAACAGCATGTGATAACTGTGATGAATGTAAACATTAACCTCACACCTTTTTTGGACATATGTTAAGCTTTTTCACATAGAGATTTCATAAATGTAATATTCCATATTTCTATTGCGTGCTGTTTGACATGTTCTGTCTGAAATTAAAGTTGCTATGTTTAGTTCATGGGGCAATTGGACCATTTAATGCAGATTTGCTGTGTTTAATTGTGATGTATTGTGATAAGTGTTGTGCCTGATGAACGAGAAGTCATGGAGAAAAAAAATGAAACTGAACACCAACAGAGGTAAGGTCACAGATAAGGTGCAAAAATAAATCGATCTCAAACAGGATTTTGTTGCTTGCTCAGGAGGAGGGGCTAAGTGCTGTTAATCAACCTTGGATACACACTGCTAAATATACTAATGGCAGAAAATATGAAAACCGTTTATCTGCTGTCATCAGTGGCCATGCTAACTAGACTGAGCATTCATAGTTGTGGTAGTTCTTTTGTAAAGGTTCCATACTTTAATTATCTACTCTTTCATTATTTCATACATATCTTTATTTATAGATATTTGTTTGTTTCATAATACATTTGGATATTTGGGGTTGCTACCAATATGTGTATATGGTGCATAATTGAAATTGACCATGTACACTTTGAAACTGTATATGATTTTTGAAACTTTTACTCTATGTAAAGAGAATCAAAGACAGAAAACAATTCTTAATTTTCTCAGTGACTATCTTTATTTATTAATTCACACTTTAGAATTAACATTAAAAAGTCAATAAATACAACTGTAGAATTTAAAAATATTTTTTTAAATGTGGGATTTGTTTGTGTTACACTGATACACTCATCCCCTCAGGAACACACACACACACACGCACACCCACGCCCGCACACACGCACGTGCACACACACACACACACTGAGAGCCTTCATTTTTTTGCCATGTTTAATTATCCAGACTAACCAACCTGTCACTACTTCATAAGAGAGTTTTCACTGGCCTCTTATGATTTCCTGTTATTACAGCTAAGGTGCTGAGAAACTCTCGTGTAAGTTGTTAGACTACTTTCACAGAGAAAGAATACAATTTTGTCCTTAATTACAGAGATAACAAGGTGATTTAACTTCTGTCTGAAGCGTATCACTGCAGCTGCAGAAAGAACCTCGAGAGAATTCTAAGTTATCCTGCGTAATGCAGCTTTAACAGCATCTCTGACATGTAGAGTGTTACCAAAGTACCCTACATATTCACAGGCGTCTTTTTAGCTGACTTATGTGTGTGCTGCCAAGTACATGGGCGTCAACTGTGTGAACTGTTCCCAAAGGCCCTGTCCCATTAACCTATCCCATCATGGTGGAATATGTAATGCTGCTAATGTGCTTCTTTCTCCAGGCTTTTTCTTAAATAAACATGCGCTAGTGCTATATTTGTATATTTCTCCTGAGAGGACACAGAAACACTCATTAGGTAAAGCAAAATGTTGACACATGATCGTACATGGAGCTGAAGCAATGCAGTGGATGTCTATTATATATTAATACTCATAACATATATGAGATGGTAAGAGTGCAGACTGTGAATGAAATATCAGTTTGCCTGATAAAGTTTATCCTCTCCAACGCTGTAACTACCGTGCATAACCTTTGTACAAGTAATTTAAAAAGAACCCCATCATGAGAAACAGCTTATGTGAGAAGTTGTAATTAATGAAGACAATGCTCTGCAGCACAGCCAATGGTAATTTAGCACAGGCAGTCATGGCTATCTGGCCCCGTCCGCAGTTCAGACCATGGCAATTAGTTTCTGTTAAAATCAAAGGCAGTTTCATTTTACATCATTATTACACGACTTTACATCAGGCAGCGTTCTGGTCTTGGTCATGGCTTCTGTGGAGAGTATCATCAAACCTTGATAAGGCATAAATGTTAGACTTGAGTTCGAAGTAAATCTCCAGCAGAAATAAACACGCCTGACTCTCATAGACGCTATAAATTATAGAAAGTCAGTTCATACTTTGAGCAGAATCATAAGACAAGAAACATCAAAACTGAAGTATGTTAGTACTTATTTTGAAACACATTACCGTTAGGATTGCTTAGAGAAGACCTGAATTCAAATCTCAAAATATTGATAATACATGAAAATCATTTAGTGGAACATTTCCAAAACATTGCATGGACCCATTTCTCTGGGCTAAAACTTAAATAACTTGTTTATAGTATTTTTGTTAAGGAATGCAGAAGCAGGGTGATTTTAGGGGGCGTAGTTAACTCCCACTACCTTTGTTCACGATCTGTGATGTTCCTCAGCCACTAAAATGACAATACTCTCCAGTTATTTACTAGTAGAAATGAAAGAAGCATTTTGTTTTTATGCCTGTAATTGTACATTTTAATTTATATTTATAGTACTTTGTGGTTTTGCGCCTGTGAAATGCAGTTTATAAATAAACTTTCTGACAGACTTTATGGGGAAAATGAAAGTGTTTTTAGTAATCAAGGTTCAGTCTATTTGAGGTTGTTTGGCAGTCCACTCTTTGGATGCTTTTAGTCTGCACAAAAAGCAAAACGAACAAAACCTAGACCTTCAGACAAAATTGAAAAGCAATAATGGATCCTGTACCATGGAGGAACCAGGTAAACCTTCCTTTATTTCTCTGGATTGCAACATTACTCACATATTCTTATACAAATAAAAATTGTTCAATTACTTGCTCTTATTTTCTCATATAATTGTACCAATGAACACAAACATGTTAGTAATTGTTGCTGATATTTAAACACAATTGCTACAAAAAGTACTGCTGCATTTTTTGGAGCAACATTTTTTTCATAAGAATTAATTATATCATACTGGAAAAACTCAGTCCTCTGTCCACTTTTCTGGGGACATATTTTGCATGTACAGCCAATCTTAGAATTATAAATAATGTATTTTTTTATCAATTAGGTAAAATGAAATTAAAGTTAATTACAGGGCCGAAAGCCAATCAGATTGGGTGAATCTGATTGGCAGCAGTTTGGATAAATTCAGCAGGTTACTAAGATACCAGGTTTTACACAGGAATACGATGACCTCTAAATGTGAACATAGATAGTTCCATTAAAATGTCCCTAATACATGCTTGCAATATTAATTAGATTGCATGAGTCTTTATATTTCACATGTCATAAATGTTACATGTAAAGTGTTACTTCGTATCCTATGTAACATTTAGTCAATAATAGTTATTCTTATGTACACTGAAGCATCTACAGACTGCAGATAAAAACATAAATACAACTAAAAATCTCCAGTCTGTGAAGATTGTCACAATTAATTTAGAATTAGGCAAATTTCTAAAGGAATTACTGTCTGTGACTTTTGAAGGTCTATTTTTTCATCTGAACACATCTCAAAGCACACAAAAGAACCAAACGTATGCATTGTGCACTTACGCTCATTGGAGCTGGTGGCACCATCATTTCTGTGGACAGCAAAGGTATTTTTGCTGTATGTTGGATGAGAAAAGAAAACACTTTTTTCACTTGCCCTTCAGAGCTTAAGGTAAAACAAACAACAACAAATAAACAAGACTGTTGGTAGTTGGCTGCAATTGGTTTCCCTTCAGGAAACAAGATTTTCCACTCAGAAAAATAATTACATTTCAAAATATTTTATTTCTAGATGTTTTTATTTATTTATTTTTTTTTGCACTTGACTTTAAAGTCAAGAGAAACAGAAATTTTGGTCAGACTTAAGAGTTCTGTGCACAAAGACTTTTTCTTAAAGACAAACATAGTAAACTTTAATCTGTGTATAAAGCTGCTGTAAATTTTAAACGAGTCATCAGTTTGACAGGCAGAACAAATGGCATCACAATCACATTGTACAAGAGAGAGAGAGACCAGCACAGCAGAGGGACTGTGGTAAGGTTTCAAACCATGTACAGTAATGTCGAGCATCCAACATGGGTGTCCTCATTTAATCCCAACAACACACCGAGCTGTCACCAGTCAGACACACTGGCTGCTGGAGCTCTAATGGGAGACGGAGACAAAAATATTTACCAGAAATATCAAGATAGGCTGCAGGATTGTTGACCGTCAGACGTAATTAGTATTTCAGCAGGAACTAAGTTGACAGTTCCTGTCAGGGAAAACAATGCACTGTAAGTATGTCGCACGGTGGCTGTCACTATTATTAGAATGAGGTGGGAGATATGAACTTGCTACAAATAAAGGCCTATCATTGAGATGATTTAAAAGTCAAGTCAAATCTCTCCACACAAGGTAGAGTGGGAAGCAGATATTTAAATAAACTGCATAAATAGACAGTTTTTTTTCCTGTCTGACATTAAGTCGAAACAAACCTTTCCTAAAATAGACCTTTTTTTTTTTAGAACATGTTAAGTTTGAACTTCTAAATGAAAGGGTGAACTAAGTTTAAAACTTTTTAAATGTGTTTTCGGCCAGTACAAACCAGTATAGATGAGGATGTCAAGCATGTAATTCTGTCACTACTGTGTGCTTACAGAGAAGAAACAAACTTCTTATGAAGAGGAATCACTGGGCATTTTAACTGTTTATCTTTTTTCTTTACATCATGGAAAGATGGATGTGTGGAATTTGTCATGAGCTGATTGTTGAGAAGCAGGATAATAGAGACTGAACATGATAGCTACTGAAATGACCGCTTCAATATTTCAGAATGGAAAAACAATAATGAACAAAGCAGCATGAAGTGCGATACATCACACCATGGCAAAGTGGCAACAGCCCGAAAACCAGATAAGACATTCATTACCTTCAGCCCCCTGCAGCTCTGGACAGTGGAGCTAATTAGGACAATAAAATCAATTAAAGACCAAATCTCACTTCTTATTGTGCATAAGTCATGGAGCATACAACAGAGTCCGTCAGAATATTCCTGATGTTTTACGTTGCATAAAGGACAACAACCCAAACTTGAAAGGCTGCAAAATCTGAGCAAGTAAACTGTCCATAAATAACATCCATAACATGCCTACAAAGGAAAGAAAAATACAAAACAAAGCAGGACAAGATGGTCTAATGGAATCTTTTGGTTTTAATATAATCTTTCTTGTTTATGGTGGTAAATATTTAACACTAAGAAAATGTAAAAAAAAATATGCCTAAACATTTTCTCTCTCTCATTATTGCAGAATTTAGCAGAATTACTTTCAGGGATCCTGAAAAGACCAGAGGAGGCCACATTGAGTTTTCTATGCAACAAAACCTGTTGCCTTAATTTACTAGACGTTGAAGGGCCGGTTGATTTTTATATGTGGTTTACAATATAAATGTGTGAAGTCACTTTCAGAAAGATTTCAGACAAAAAAAAAACCTTTTATTGCATAAGAAGTTTGTTCATTTCTGGGAATGAACACTTAGTGGATACTGAAGTAGAGACGCACTGATCTGATATTAATATCCTGATATTAATTGGTCCTGATATTGAAAAAAAATCTAGATCTGGTTTCGATGACAATGTGCCTGATCCATAAGGGGAGACTTATTCAGTCTAATGCTATACTCTGAGGAACATAATTTTTTATCATTCATTTTACATCATATTTATAATTCCTGATTGCACTTTCTGAACTAGACGGTTTGTTGCAGTTTACTTTTACGTTTAACCAACGTAGTCAACCTGTTGTTTTTGTCAGTTTTAGCTTCTTTATTATTTATTTTCCATTGGCTGTTCTACTCCTAACAGAACTGACTGAACAAATGTTTGACCAAGCTTGTGAAGTTATTTGTGTATTTGAATGTTCTGTAGTGGAGCAGTTAGCAAATACAATTATAATTCAGTCCATTCATGTGAGAAACATTTTAAGTCAACTCAGTGCTGTTTATTTGTGTCAGACATTGTGAAATCTCAGATATTTGTATCAGTATCGGAAGTGAAAAAAGTGGATGAGAGCATCCCTACAGCAAAAATAAATTGTCCTAATAATTCCTATCCTCCCTCACATCCGTCTGGGGGAGACGCATGCAAAATTAATATGAATTTTTAGTTTAATAATGATGCATGATGAAGACTGTTCTTGCAGGATTATTTAAAAAGAGATGATCCTACAATAACAGACTTTTTATCCTGACTTGCATGTCACTGCAGAAGTTTCAGCCACCTGTTCACAGGGCTGTGAGTATTTGTAAAGCCAAATCCTTTAGGTGGGCTATGAGACTTTTTTTATTTATTTATTTCATAAACCAAACCAACCCCCAGCTGCACAGCAGAGCTTACTGAAATCCTGGATTATGTTTTGTTCCAGAAACGTGAAATTATTATGTGTAATACTTTTTGATTTGACTAAAAGGTCAAACATTCTATTCAAACAAGAACTGCCTATTTAAATAAAAATAATCTGTCTTGTTTATCTGTTTATTTCTCCGACCATTCTTGCTCACTTCAACTTTTTTCTCATGTCATCACATTCTCTACATATTCACGTCTATGCCTTATCAATCATATAATTAGATAAGCCTCAGGCACATGCAGGGGGGAGGGGCAAAGGGGCTTCAGCCCCTGCCCCTTTTATCCTTGATGCCCTAGTGCCCTTTTTGAGTTGTTTTTTTTTTTACTTTTTTTCAATTTTTAATTTTTTAATCTATATGTCAGAAGGCCTGCTTGTGCCCCTCAGCAATAATATTTAGTTAAATATAATTTAGCAAAATCAACTAGTCTGGCTGCCCTCAGTCTAATAATGACTCTCAGTTTCTGCCTCCATGTTGTTCAGACTCCGGGTCCATGGTGAGGAGGAGGGGGCGGATCTGTGCCTCTAGCTATCAAATTATTTGCAAGAATATTTTTTCACACACTGGTTTGTGAATAAAAACATAGGTCTGTGACGTTATAAAAATTGTTTCTATTTATATTTTCATAATTGTCCTCGCCCCGAAACACAGAAATGCTTCAGCTGCAGAGAGAACTTCTGACTTTAATTTCATCATTCTGCTAAATGCCCGGTTCACTACAGGCAGTCTGAGTCGGTCCCACCGACAGATAGGAAGAATGTCTGTGTTTATATCAGACATCCTGATATAAGACACGATACCGACTGTCACTGCGAGTCACGACGCAGCTCAAAGCCCCGACACCACCTGGTACCACCTGCTGACTGTTTGCTCTGAGACGGGTAGGGTTAGGGCCTCTGCTCTGCATACACAAAGCCTTCTTTTCAAGTCTAATGAGGTTTGCGGTTGTAGTACAGCTGATAGTAGTTCACTGTTTGAGCTTTTGAGATGACTAGCTTCTCCCAGTAGTAAAAATAATACCTCTTTGCCATGGATACGCATCATACCAACTACATGAAACTAAAAAAGTAAGAGCAAAAAAAGATGGAACAACTGACCTAAGACCCAATGCCTGAACATCCAGAGTTCCATGAAATGGCATGAAGCTGACCACCACACGGACCCGGGTACCCACACTTAAGCACCCCTCCGTGGACTACACCCTTCAGTACGCATGGCCTGGAAGCTCGTGCCTCTGGTAGGGACATGGTATCATCGATGTTCCGGTAGTCTATTGGTCAAGGAATCACGGCCTCTCTCCAGAGTCCGGGGTTAGATTCCTGTTGGCTACTGTGTAGCCTATTGTATATTTTGGCATGTGAGCCGTGGAGCCATCCGGGAGCATGGAGAAATCCTCCCAAATGGCAGGTAAGCCGCGGAGACATGGCAAGCACTTGCCATTTGGGAGGATTTGTAATTCCTCCTAAAAGGCAAACACTTTTGCCATCACTACCTATCACCTCACCAAATACCAATAGTGGTCCAGCTCCAGAGGAAGCGACACCGGATGTTGACTGATCATCTATGGCAGAAACTCAGGTGGATATAATGAACGGAGACATTTCTTAAACAAGAATATTTACATTTATTTACACAAAAACACAAATATATTTCCAGGAACTTAAACAACTATATTACAAAATTTACAATATAAAAATAAGTACAATAAAAACAACAATCGAATACACACAGCAAACACAGCAAACAAAATCAAACTCAAAATGCAAAAAAGAAAATAAGATCTAAACTACTTCTTTGCAACCTTCCTTGCTCGCAATACCCGCTTTTGTGGCGTGTGCCTCAGCATTCTTTTGCACAGCATGTATGTTAAAATAGGGCTGCATTTTGGAAGAGCAAAAAGACCCTTGTTCAATCTGCTTCATTTTAGCGGTGTGCTCTGGGAGCCCTGGGACTCGACTAGCGTTTCTGAGGACCCCTGGGACTCTTGGGTGGCAGGTTGTGTGTCCTGGGACTCCTGGGTCGAGGGTTGTGTCTACTGGGACTCCTGGGTCGAGGGTTGTGTGTCCTGGGACTCCTGGGTCATGGGTTGTGTGTCCTGGGACTCCTGGGTCGAGGGTTGTGTGTCCTGGGACTCCTGGGTCGTGGGTTGTGTCTACTGGGACTCCTGGGTCGAGGGTTGTGTGTCCTGGGACTCCTGGGTCGCGGGTTGTGTGTCCTGGGACTCCTGCGTCGCGGGTTGTGTGTCCTGGGACTCTTGGGTGGCGGGTTGTGTGTACTCTGATTCCTGCGAGTCCTGGGTGGTGGTGGTGTCACCTTGCCCACATGGAAGAGGGCTATGGGAGTTGTCCGTTGCCTCGGGTTCTACTCTCTGAAATATAAAAAGACAACATTACATGATGTTCTTGCCTGCCTTTTGGGATCATTTATGAATGAGCCTAAATGGCAGGAACCTAAGTACCTGCCATTTAGGAGCAGGCACACATGATCCCTTATGGAAGGCACTCAGTTAAATTTGTCAATATTAACAGGAAAAATAGATGTGAATTTTAAAATGACAAGACTTACCCTCTTTTTCTTCACAGGCTCCTCGCCCTCTCCCTCATCCTCGCTCGACGACTTGGACAACAAGAGGATAGGAGGCTCCGCAGCTTCACTGGAAGAACCTGGGCCGTCCGGGTCTGTGGCCTCCTCGAACCGTTTACGAACCTCCGCCATCTGCTCTGTGGTCTGGGCCATAGCATAGGATTTCTCTGCTGTGGTTGTGTTATGACACATTGTCTTACTCACTTTGCTCCTTGTGCTTGGTGACAATACATTTCAAGCCTTGAAAAATAAAGGAAGTTGTTCAATATTTTGTTTTTATTTGAAGTTTTCACAATGAAAAAGTGATATAATGACTTACATATGTGGCTATCGAGCTCAGAAAGTCCATGAAAGTGGGGCACCCCGATAACCCCATCTCTGTCCAGGCGGACTAGAGGTGCTGCTGGAAATTCCTAATCTTCTGGTTGTTTTCATTGAAAAAAAAAAAAAACTGTTCAGTTGGTGGCTGCAGGGTTTCCCTTATTTGGAGCCACTGCTCCAACCAGCCGAACTCATCCACCATCAGATAAATCTGGGTGGGCCCAAAAGCCCGATTTGTCTTGTGCTCCTTCACCTGTAGTGCAAAAGGAGAGGGTATGTTGGCTGCCATTTAGGGTCATGTGTAAAGGATCCCAAATGGCAAAATGGCAGGCACTCAGGTAGATCTAACAAATGTTTATTTATAAGTGCAACATCATTACACTTACGTTGATAACAAATCCCAGGTCTCCGCACTTGGCATCCACTCGTGCCTCATCCACCTCAGAGAGCGACATGTTTGTCAATACGCCGGTTCTATGGCCATAAATACTCTCAAAGTATGCACTGAAGTAGCCATAGAACCGACGTATTTTCAAATGGCTCGGCGTAGTCTGAGCCATATCTACAAAACCAAAAATTAAAACTCAGGTAAGTGACTAAATAAGTACCTGCCATTTAGGGTCATTTGTAAATGATCCAAAATGGCAGGCACTCAGGTAAAGTACTTGAATATAGTAAAGAATTTTACGTAAGTCACAACCCTGGGGATCATGTGGCATGCCTTCCTCTTGCAAGCCCTCAGGTCCTCTTTTGGAATTGCCCTGCTCGCTTTGCCTTTTTTAACATGGATCTGGCAGAGGATGACGTGCTTCGCCAGTTTTTTTTATGTCAGAGGAGAGGGCTCTCATAATCGCCACTATAGACTGAAGAGAAGAACCAGACGTTCTTCTAGAAGAACGTCTAGTTTTTCTAGGAGAAAGAGAAGAACCTGAACCAGTGGAGGCAGTCTCCTGTGGAAAACGATACGACACACTTTGAAACTCAAGAAAGACCAAAAAAGGATGAGAAGCAAGTAAACCTCCAAAACAAGCACCTAGCAAAAAGTCTCCATATTTTTCATATTTTGGACCCAAAAGAATGTCCGAGTGTTTTCTCCGGGTGCTCCGGTTTCCCCCAGATTTCAAAAACCATGTAAATTGGGGTGATTGACCAATCAAATTGTCAGCACGGTGTTGCAGTGGTTAGCGCTGCATCTTCACACAAAAGACATTAGGGTAAGGGTTAGGGTTGCCTATTTCTGTGAGTTTGGATGTTCTCCCTGTGTTAGTAGGGATTTTCTCTGGGTGCTCCGGTTCCCCCCAAATTTCCAAAATTGGGTAAATTAGGGTGTATGTCCAATGCAAATTGTCCTCAAGACAGCACAAATTTTTACTAAAGGTGAATGCTGGGATTCCTTTGTGGTGCATTTGTTCGAAAGTAAGCTTTAACTTTAAATGCACAACAATACCAGATTAGACTTTGAGCAACTTGCTAAAACTGTATTGTGTAACATTAAAACATGTCTGGCTGCAACTGTATCAATGGTTGCTCTTCTTCTTTCAGTGTTTGTTAGCTTCTCCTGCTAATGGTATCTTCACCGCATCAGTTCAGCGTTACACTGGTTCAGGCACATGCCCCTTTTATCCTTGTTGCCCCTATTGCCCTTTTTGAGTTTGTTTGTTTGTTTTTTTTTATCTGTATGTCAGACAGCCTGCTTGTGCCCCTCCGGAATAGCTAAATGTAATAATTTAGCTAAATCAACTAGTCTGGCTGCCCTCAGTCTAATAATGACTCTCAGTTTCCATGTTGTTCAGACTCCGGGTCCATGGTGAGGAAGAGAGGGCGGATCTGTGCCTCTAACTATCAAATTACGGGCAAGAATATTTTTTCATACACAGGTTTGTGAATAAAAACGTAGGTCTGATGTTGACGTTAGAAAGACTGTTTCTATTGGTATTTTCATAATTGTCCTGGCCCCTAAACACAGAAATGCTTTGGCTGCAGAGAAAACTTCTGACTTTAACTTCATCATTCTGCTAAATGTCTGGTTCACTACAGTCAGTCTGAGTCGGTTCCACCAACAGATAGAAAGAATGTCTGATTTATATCAGACATCCTGATATAAGACACGGTACCGACTGTCACCGCAAGTCGCGACGCAGCTCAAAGCCCAGGTACCACCTGGTACCTGATGGTACCACCTGCTCTCTGTTTGCTCTGCTTCTCCATAACGTTTCTAAATGACCCGCCACTGTGTTAAAACCCCCCCAAAAATCCACTAAATGTTATTTTTTTAACTTGAGATTTTAATACTTTTCCTAGATTGGCCAAAACTATAGAAAAAGTTAAATGTTGCTTTTATTCACATTTCCATGTAAGCTGTACAAAAAAAGGTACAAAGATGGTCTCCGGGTCAAAATGACCCATGAGGCAAATAGAGTTGAAATAAAGGTCACAGAGTTATTTACCAACCACAGAATGTTACAAAGTTTTAGTTGTGTGTCAGATCAATCAGTAGCAGAAGTAAACAAGGCAAAGCAGGTGGTGTTCTCGCAGACTTCAGAAGACCACCTGTTCTTTCCAGAGGTTATAAAGGTCAATATACAATAAAATACAATATACTGAATAGTAATGGCCTTATTTACAGAACAAAAGCGCCTGTTCACACCTGATTATAGGATGTTAGCTAAAATCCTTCAGGTCAGTTGACCCGTCTCTGGGCTCCAAAGGTAGAAATGTCAAATGACCCTTCTCTGGTAATGCTAGGTAGAAATGTCAAATGACCGTTCTCTGGTAATGGGTCCTGCATAACAGGACCCTGAATTGTGTCTGTGCTGAAGCCATGAGTGTGCGTTACAACACTGAAGAGGCTTTAGAGGCGATTTTCTCACATGTCCAGCAAGACAACTTTGATTCAGAAGAGGAAGTAGAGGATGTATCCGAAGAAGAAGATGGACAGCAGCTCCTGAAGAGGAAGATCACCATGGTTGGTACAGTTCGAAAGAACAAGCCTGAGCTCCCACCTGCACTGCTTGCGTCAAAGGAGAGAGAGGTCTTCTCCTCAAAGTTTGCCTTCATGCCCACCACCACTCTAGTTTCCTACCTCCCAAAGAAAAACAAGAATGTACTTCTTCTGAGCACACTGCACAAAGATGGCGACATTAGTGATCGTGAG